>WAAB01025927.1:43677-59724 GCA_013389865.1 Piaya cayana
AGCTTTCTAGACAGACTTCACCCAGTCTGTAGCTCTGCATAGGGTTGTTGTGCCCCAAGTGCAGGACCTGGCATTTGGCCTTGTTAAACTTCATGCCATAGGACTCTGCCCAGCAGTCCAGCCTGTTCAGACCCTTTGCAGAGCCTCCCTACCCTCCAGCAGATCAACACTTCCACCCAGCTTAGTGTCATCTGCAATCTTGCTAAGGGTGCACTCAATGCCTTCATCCAAGTCATTGATTAAGACATTGAACAGGGCTGGACCTAGCACTGAGCCCTGGGGAACCCCACTTGTAACTGGCCTCCAGCTGGATTTAACTCCTTTTCCCACCACTCTCTGGGCCCAACCATCCAACCAGTTTTCCACCCAGGAGAGTGTGCACCTGTCCAGGTCAGAGGCTGACAGTTTCCGTAGCAGAATGCTGTGAGAAACTGTGTCAAAGGCTTTGCTGAAGTCCAGGAAGATCACATCTCAGTTTGTGAATAAATTTCACAAACTGAGAAGTGCTTTTGTCTCCCATTTAAACCCTTATGAGCTGGACTTCAAGATTAACTTGATGGATATGAGCCTAGATGCAGAATGTTATGTTTGCAGGAGACTTACTACCAACCTGGATGGAAGAAGTCTGCTGAACATGTGTAACAGGATTCTTTCTCCAGTGGTTCACAGATGCCTGATTCTCCATTTCGTAGAGAGATGTAGGACAGCAATGGTCTTTATTTTACAGTCTTCTCCAGAATGGAGGCAGAATTTCCCTAATGCCATGCTGACAGGAGATTCTTCCAGTAAGGGATCTTATTTTCATCCCAAGTTGAAAGACAAGATCTACGTTTTCCCTCATTAATGAATGAACCAAGGAAAGTTTTGTTTCACTATACCAAATAAACTTATATAGAAGTTAACTACAGGAAATCCTTAGCTTTGATCCAGAATTATATTTCTTATCTAGCTCTTCTCAAAACACTCTACACTTCTTAAATTCTCCATTGCAGTTTCAAAATGTAGAATTCAAACTTTTCCCATTAATCTAATTTACAAGAGGGCCACCAAGCAGAAAAGAATAAAAAAACCCTCAGTCATTGAAAATCTTGCTTCAAACAATGTTGCTATAAAAAGTCAGATTTTTTTAACAGCTATAAGTAATAACACAACCTTTTAACTGTGGTTAAGAGCAGTTAGTAAACTGTACCTCACTGATGAAGTAAGTGAAACTGTATAAATATTCTGCAAATTACTCTTCAAAATGAGACATCTGTCAAAGCAAAAGCTTATGTTATTGTCCAGATAATACAAAGAAATTTCTACATTGACATTTGAGAGGACACATTGCATAGCCGAAATCCAAACATGAGCATGCTAAGTGTAGTAAATGCAAGTAAACTAGGGGTGTTTTCCTTTCATTAAACTTTCTCCCTGACCTCTGGATGACAAGGGCATAGGAAAAGGAAGCAATTTTTCTTCTGTCCTGGGGGGAAGGAACATTTGAAAGAGATTTCCTGTGACTGGACTACATCATCTTTCTGTTGCCTGATCTGAAAATTGGGAAGACCACCTCTTCTTAGCATCCATTGCAAATGATTATTTGTTTTTTCCCTGTGAAGTAACTAGTGTCAGATTCTCAAAAGCTTTCAGTGAGTTTTACATGTAACTGGATGGAATCAGTCAAAATATTTCAGCATTTCAAAGAAACATAATGGTTGACTGGGATAGTTGTTCAAAATTTAAACCTTCTGATCTCCTTAATTTTTGAATTAGTCTCCATCTTTCTCTTGCCAGGAGTTGCACAGGTTAGTTGATACAGTTCAATACCATATTCTTCAAGTTTTTGGTTGAAAATTGTGAAAATCATGATCCTTTTCTATCCCGTAATAAGTTCATATACTTAAAACATCAGTTTGTGTTAGTTTAAGTTGTCATATGCATCACAGAAATAGCACTTCCTGTGTACTTCCAGTCCCTATAAGTTATGGCCTATTTGATTATTGCAAGGCCATTCATCAGATCCTATGTTCACAGAGTCACAGGTTCATGGGGGTGGCTGGCTATGGTCACCAAGACAGAAAATAGTGCTGGGCCTCTCTCTGTGCTGGTACACACCAAAAAGCAATTTGTATTTCCACGTTTCTTGCTAGAAGGCCTTCCTGATGTGCAGTGAAGTTTTCCTTTTGTTCTAGCAGGATGAATAGAATGTTTCAGCCTTTTTTCTTTACCTTTTTCTTTGTGCAAGCTCCTGTACTGTAAAGAAGAAAGAACATCGTGCTTTACATAGATAGTTTACATGGTAAACATAAATATAATTATGTTATAGAGATCCCCAGCTGCATGAAATATAAGGCATTGAATGAGAATTGAAAGTACAAGTGTGAGGTAACAACTGAGTCCTACACTAAGTAATTGACCATAAATACATTGTTAAACTCTTTTAGATTTGAGGCTTTCAGACATTATGAGATTTATGCTGAGGCTAGGGTTGAGCACCTGGTTAGTCATCTCTCTCAGAGAAACAGTCATATCTTACATTAATAGGTAATACTGGACTATGGCTAGTACCAGGGTAGAATATGGGGTCAGTGTTACGGTTTCAGGGAGGCAAATCAGTAAAGCAATAAAAGATAGTATGTTCACAGGGGTATTGTTTCTTTTTTTCCTTTGTGTAAATTGGGAATATTAAGCCAAAAGTATTGTGGAGTTCAGAGACCTAGCACTAAGATTACAACCAGGACAGGAGTTGTAGCTCTATGAGCAGTCTCAGAAATATGGATGGAATATAGGGGAAGGAATGACCAGAAATCAGATTGCATTTGAGGCTGTTGCTTGAGTGTGTTCTAAGCGTACATTAACATTCCAAGTTTCATGTTTTCACCAGTTCCTGGAGATACTTTTAGAACTTAGAGAGGTGGGTAAAAGCTAGAGGTATGGAGAAATGTTGAATTTAGGAATTGAACTGTGATGAGAGCTAGCATCAGCCTGGGTCCACATTTCCTTGTTCAGAAAATCACTGGTGTTACAGGAAAATGACCAAGCATATGGATGGAATTTAGGCAGCTGAAAATGAATGGTCAGCTCTGCTCAGGGTGTTTAGGACTAGTTTCTGAATGTAGCTGAGAGAAAATAGACATCACTTACAAGGATTCTTTTAGGTCTTCCATTTTTAGTGGTCCATAAACTAAGTCGGAGGTTATAATTAGGGTTCAAGTTTAAAGAAACTGAAGAACTGAGATGCTAGCAGTATTTAGAGTAATTTTTCAGCCACTTTTTTGTGTGTGTTTCATGTATATACTGGGATTAGGGTTAAGAAAGGGAGATTAAAAAGTTTGAGAAAAAGAAGGAATTAAAATTGTAAGATAATCTTGCTTTAGGATCGGTAGCACTGACATGTGGACACAAAGATCTTTTATTTAAATCTGGATTTCAGGGGTGTTACATTGAGAACAGCATTAGGTGCTTGTTCAAGTAAGTAATTGGATAGAGGAGGAAATTCAAAATAGGTCACTAGATATGTTGAAAGTTAGCATTACCATTATTCCTAAGCTATTTTTACCTGAGGTTCATAAGTATCAATGGTCTAGGGTTCAGATATAGGGTACTGCTAGTGCTGGAATTAGCAGGATCATGGTATTTGAACGAGGAAAACAAAGGAGGAAGTGTAAAGTTCTGCTTTAATGTCACTGAACAAGAGTTTCAGTTTCTAAAAATTCTTAGTACAGGATGATGTTGAGGTTTGGGTTTGCAGAGGTCACCAGACCAGATCTAAAACTGTAGCTAAAACAAGGGCTGATTCAAGTTGAAGTGCAAGCTGGGAGGAAAAAAAATAAATGGAGGGTGTGGGGGAAAGCCTTATAAAAGCATAATAGCCCAAGTTAGGACCGTGTATAGATTGTTGCATATTTTTAGGTCTCAGGTTTGCTGGGTGGGAGAGGCTGTGTCCTAGATTATTGGTGATACTTTGCTAGGAAAAGGGGAGGAAGAAAAAGAAGGCAGACAAAAGCCAAAATCAGAAAACAAAGACAGACAAGGTTCAACAGCTTGCAGACAGTGCTTGAACCTGGTCTGATGGATTTTCATGTTGCACTCTGCTACTCTGACAGCTAACCCTGAGTAGCTAGCACTCTCTCAGTAGCCCCATAGTTCTCCCCAGCCCCTTCCTGATTCTAGTGACCCAGTCAAGGGCAGCCCTGGGCTCTGCTGAGGAGCAGGACTAGTGGAGGCAGGAAAGGGTTATTGTACTGGAGTCACATACCTTCCCAAGAGAGAGGGTGAATCTGGGGCCACAATCAACTGTGGCTCAGTGCATGTCTTGAGGTGGGTCTCTGCTGTTCTAACATTGTGCTGTCAGCACTGGCTCCTCATATGGCTCCTCCAGAGGTTCAGTTTACCCCAGTCCAAAACTGAGACGTATTTCTAACTCCAGTTTCAATATCACCCACTGACTAATAACTAAAAGAAAGTTAACGGTGAATGCTGGGACCATCTGTACTTTTAGACTGACCATCTGTCCTGAATATACTCTTTACTAGCGCAGCTCTCAAGTCTGGACCCTGCTGCTGTTCCTCAGTCTTGAACATAAACAATTCACCCCTGCAAGCATCTGGCCAAAAAGCAGTAATCAAACCTACACCCACACTATAAGTTAACTGCAAGAACGGAATCCATTCCGAACACAGTTATAAGAACAGCTTATGAATCTCTCTTGGTCCTGACTGTATGCCCCACCTACTCCTCAGTTTAGCTCTATCCTGCTGTCTGGAGACCCTCAGTAAGCCACAAAGCTGGCCTTGCACCACAGCCTCTCATAGATTGCAGTCTGAAGTGCATGTCTCCACTCTTTCCCATAAGCATATGGCCTTAATCATAACCCAAATGCTAAATGAAGATCTTGATCACCAGATACTTGTGGACTGAAAGTAGTAAGAGCACCAGCTCTTGTACTATCCCTTAATTCACTCTAATAAAGTATTCTCTACTTCTAGCTCCACCTTAACATTTTCTTTGAGTTCTGACCCTAGCTGTAAATTAACTATCCCAGCATTAAAAATATATAAAAAGACTCAAAGACAAGTAGTGAAGCAGTTTTTAATTAAATTAAATGTCCTTTAGGTGTGATACTGATGTCACTTAAGATTTTTGTTTGCTACAGTTTTAAACCAACACATAACTCTCATACTACCTCTAGATATAACTTTAGTCTCAAGACAGCTGAGAATCTCATGCCTAAAAATAAAACAAAGGGTCATTTGGACATCAGTCCTCAAATTCTCGTCATAGTCCACTTTCCAATTTTCTATTGCCAGAACCTTTCAATAAGCAGAACATTCTGACCTCCAGAGTAATTTAATGTAAACCAAGAGTTCAATATGTTAAACAGTTAAAACAAATCCTGGGAAAAGCACCTCATTGTGTCCTGTGTCCTAATCAGAAATGTACTTGAAACTGAACAATATTTAGGGACCCAATGAATGACAAATTTAAAAATAATACTGAAATCTATGCTGTGATCAGTCAGAAATTCCCCTCTTTAAAATCCTGATGCTTTGTTGAAACATTAACCTCTATCTGGGTCTCATAACAAAAGGAAACAGAAAGGTTAATGTATTGTAAGCACACTTGTTGGAAACAACTCGCTGGATAGTATTTGTATTGCTTTGCAGTATAATGATTTTTGAAAAACAGAACCCTAATTCAAAGATTTTGTTATTTCATCCACACTCTAATGATATATAGAAACTCTAAGTTTAAGAATTAATATATACACCTGTTTTTCAAAAAGCCTTCAATTTTTTTATATGGCAGGTGTTGTAGTATACAGGTAATGTAATTCGGGGAATTCAAGTAAGGAGGTCCTATTTCCCATCCTACATTTAGAGATGAGACCTAGGAGCTTGAAAAACACAAAGCAAGTACCAAAGTCTGTGTATGTACAAGATCCCCACTTCATCTTGGAGTGTGGCTATTGATAGCTACAGGCCGTTTAGGAGGGGCAGACCAGGAAGAGGGGTGGAGGCGTTGCCCTCTGTATAACAAAATGGATAGAGTGTGAAGAGCTCCCTCTGAGAAACAGCCACAAACAGATCAAAAGTTTATGGGTGAGAATAAAAGACCAAGGAAGTAAAAGGAACTTTGTCATTGGTGTATACTACAGGACACCCGATCAAGGAGAGCCTACTGATTAAACTTTCTTCCTCCAGCTACAGGAGGCTTCACACTTGAAAGCTCTCATCCTACTGAGGGATTTTAGTGACCCTGACATCTGCTGGAAAAGTAGCACAGCAAGCTGTAGGCAATCCAGGAGACTCCTGGAGAGCACTGAAGATTATTTCTTAACCCAGGTAATAGAGACCCCCACCCAAGGGGATGCAATACTGGACCTGATGGTCACCAGTGCAAGTGACCTCATTGGCTATGTGAAGATCAAAGGCAGCGTGGGCTGCAGTGACCACACACTAGTGGAGTTCAAAGACCTGAGGAATATGGGACAGGTGAGGATTGTAGTCAGGACCCTATATTTGAAGAAAGTAAAATTACAACTCTTAATGGAGTCACTCAGTAGGACCACCAGGGAAACAATCTTCAGGGATGAGGGAATGTAACAGTGCAGGCAAATATTTGAGGATGCTTTCATAAAGCACAAGAAAGCTGAGTTCCCAGATGTAGGAGATCAAGCACAGAAGGGAAGAGATCAACATGGTTGAGTCATGACCTGCTAGTCAAACTGATACTCAATATAAAAAGAATATGGAACTGTTGGAACAGGTCCAGAGGAAGGCCACAAAGATGATTAGAGGAATGGAGCACCTCTGCTATGAGGACAGGCTGAGACAATTGGGTTTGCTCAGCCTGGATGAGATAAAGCTCCAGGGAGACCTTATAGTGACCTTCCAGTACCTGCAAAGAGCCTGCAAGAAAGCTGGGGAGGGATTTTTTATAAGGGCATGTACTGACAGGACTAGAGTCAGTACCTATAAATTGGAAAGGGGAACATCTAAATTAGACATTAGGAAGAAATTCTGCATGAGGGTGGTGAGGAACTGGAACAGGTTGCCCAGGGAAATTGTGGCTGCCCCCTCCCTTGAACTGTTCAAGGCCAGCTTGCATGGGGGCTTAAGGAGCCTGGCCTGGTGGGACGTGTCCCTGCTCATGGCAAGGGGTTGAAATTAGATGATCTTTGAGGTCCCTTCAAACCTAAACCACTCTATGATCATTTTTATCTGATGTTTATCAGAACTCCAGTTTCTCATAGACTGAAAGCTAACTCTAAGACAAAGGTTAGTCCCTATAACACTAAATATCTAAAACCTTTTTTCAAAGATAGACAAGAAAGTGAGGCCCATACTGAGATTACTCTTACACTTCAGCCTACTGCTCTGGGAACACTGGTCAACATGGCAGACCACCTAATACAGCAGCAACGTAACCACCTTACCAAAAATCAAGGGACAATGTGTCTTGCTATAGTTAGTCACTGTTCCTGCCAGGACAGGATGGTGTTAAATATCATCCTTACTTTTGCCACAGCTGCTTGAAATGTCCAACATGGATACAGACTGAAAGATAAGAGATATAGGGTTCTTTAAGCCACATATTCTGTGATAAATCATAGAATCATAGAATCACCATGTTGGAAGAGACCCACTGGATCATCGAGTCCAACCGTTCCTAGCAAACACTAAACCACGTGTTAGGTCACGTCCCTTAGGACCTTGTCCACCCATGCCTTAAACACCTCCAGGGAAGGTTAAAAAAAAAAAATTAGAGACCATTTCTGTGACAATTGTTGGGCAACCTGGGAGAAACTTATCTGTGTCAGAAAATAATGGGGAAGAAAACCAGTAATTTTCAAGATACATGGGACAAGCCTTCAGGAAAGTTTAGCCTTTGGTCCTCTTTCTGGGAGAGTACCTATAAGAACATGAAGGAGTGGTGCAAGGCCCACAACCAACCCCTGATGATTGGAGAAACACTCTTCCATGTCCTCCCAGGCACTGCTGAGTTTGGCCGCAAAAGAGATCAGTGAAAAATGCCCCTTGGAGAGTTATTTAATTCTGCATCCTCACAGCACAAATTTAAAAAATCTTCAATGGCAGAGACTAATAATACTACATATCATTAACTTCTAAGAGGTTAACTCTAAAAATATATTGGAATACCTCTCTTTACTCATGCCCTCTGTGTGGCACTCAAAATAGCTTGTACTAATGGGACCACTACTGCTAAGATACTGCAGAGAAATTTCTGGGTATTCTTGCTTGCTTTCATATTTACCACATCTCTTTTTTAGTTCAACATTGTCTGCTACTTGAAAGAGCTTAGTCCAAGCAATATTGTCTTTGAAATGACAGACTGCATCCCAGAACCAAGCCTATATAGAATAATGTGGTTTTATGGTTGTAGAAAGCAGGGGAGGCAAGGCTGGGACTTGAAGCACAAGAGGAGTCTTCCCCAAGTGCAGAAAGGCTGCAAAGCATGGCACAAGGGGAGGACCACAGCTGACTGCAGATGACACAGTATAGGTGACATGCCAACATCCATTGTCATTTTCCAAGGAAGTTTCTAAGACCTTGAGCAGGACAAAATGTCAACTCAGAAAGCCAAGTCCACAAATTGCACCACTAGAAGAGGTGCAGGAGATGAGGGAGAGGAGTGTGACCTGGCATCAGGGAGTGATTCAGCCTCCGTTTTCACTGCTCCCACTCCCATCCAACAAAAACATTGCATCCATGACTAGGCCCCATGTGACAGCCAGTTCAGGTCCCCCTTTGGCAGGGGCGTCCCACACTATGGGCTGCTGCCATGGGTGATACATACTGTAAGCAGACACCCTCTTCATTCCAGTAACAAACCACATTCCCAGCTGGATTACTAATACTCCACTGATTGCTGGTTTCCTTCATATGCACTCATTTGCAAGATGTTAAACACAAGACACAAAGCTGCTGCATGTGGAATAAGGTCATGTGTGTTGCCCTGTCAAGCCACTAGACTTGCCAAAATGAGGGTTTTACTGCTATCACAGTGGAGTTTTTAAATCTCTATCCAAAACCTGAAAAAAAAAANACAGGGGTGGTGAAGAAGGGAAAAAAATAAGAAAAGAAAAATAATAACTTATTCTCCCTCACTCCCAAAACAGTAGTACCAAGTAATAAGGATGAAGTTAGTATATACAAACGCATCCTGTGATACTTTTGTGAAGTACTGCAGTACTGTCCTTCAAAATGACATTTAATTTTCAACACAAGCAGAAGTTTCCTACCATATTTAACTCCTTTCTCTTTCAGCTAATCTGCATGTAAAATGGTAATTCCATTTTATACAGAATATTAATTTTGTCCAGTGGTGTCCCTCCCTTTCACCTTTTGACCTAGCATGAACTGAACCCTGGAATCAGAGAGAAGGCAAACATTGACTCAAAACAGAATCCAAACTGGCCAGCTGCTGATGTCCACCCAGGACTTCAAACTCATGACATCCAGAACCTCTGCCTTTCCATGAACTGTGCATCCTTCCTGAGCTCAGGACTCTGGGTATCTTTTAGAACAAAAATGTCAAGTTCAACGGGCTGAGGAAGACTGGGGGGCGAGGCATTCTACAAGACAGGTTAATTTTAAAGGGAAGTCAGAGAATGCAAGCTTGCAAAAAGGATGTTGTTGGACTCTTTCTGTTACAAAGTGAAAGTTTACACAATGACAATGATAATGGAACAAAGCCAGGCAATT
Organism: Piaya cayana; assembly: GCA_013389865.1. Taxonomy (NCBI): domain Eukaryota; kingdom Metazoa; phylum Chordata; class Aves; order Cuculiformes; family Coccyzidae; genus Piaya; species Piaya cayana. Next base: position 53,388 of record WAAB01025927.1, read on the forward strand.
TCGCTGTTGAGCACTGCAGAAAGAGTAGAGAATTGTCTTGCAGTGAGAAAGGAAAAAGTTAGAGGTTGTCCTGAGCTACACCTGGGGATTTTCACTTTGAGGTGGAGGAACAACTTCGAGGCAGGAGAAGGCCACACCAGATTTGTGTATGGATCTAGATTTCACTAGATTTTGCAGGGGAAAGCTATTTTAACTAATTAAAAAGGCTTAAACAAATAGAAAAGCTTTTCATTTCTGCTTTTCTGCCACCCTGCAGCGGGAGACTGAGAGATCAGAGGTGTGATGGGAGTACTGGGTCTGCACAGCAGAATAACAGAACAGCATCACAAAATTACTTTCAAGAGCAGTGGTTCAGGGCGTTTGCAAAGTCAGGTGTATGCTTATTACATACACCTGAAGTCTCCTGTATTTCCTGCCTGGTTGTCTTCCCTTCTGCAGCACAACTGGAATAGAAATACCAGTGAGAAACAGGCAAGGTCATAAGTGATTTATTCTTCCTTAATCCCTTCCTGCTAGGACCAGTGAGGGAGCATACTGACAAGGTTTCTGTCAAAAGCATGTTCTGGAGAGCCAGCATTGGCTGTTCCACACAAACGTGGGCCAGGTCACAACTACAGGCAGAATTCTTCTGAAAATTGGAGAGTTGTTTGTATAATTTCAATAAGAGTTCCAGCTGCAGGTCTAGTTTGGATCCAAAGTGTACATGTGAAATACTTCATTGGCATTATCTGGTAACCTGACAAAATACTACCAGTTTAGTTTCACTCCTGCTGGTAGAGCAAGGGACGGTGTTACCTGCAGCAAGGCGAAGCCACTGCCAAACAGGCATTTCAGCCCAAGCAGTAGAGTAATACTCTGCTTCGAGTGTCATTTAAATTAACCTGTCAGGTTTATTTGTTCTTTTATAAGGTTCTTACTGCAAGAACTATGTGGTATGACACTTTGTGTACATTATTACCTCTTCTCTTAGGATATAATAAGTTAGTTTCAGCTACCGCTGCTCTGCCTCCAGTTGTCGTGAAACTACACCATGATGAAATCAAGCATATTGTAGGCAATATCTCTAATATTGCAGTATTATTTGGATGTCTGGGTCTAGAGTGGTAATACCAGACATTTCATTTCCTCGTTGATAATTATTTCATAGCTTCCCTTTGCTAGGCAGAATTCTGATGGGAAAAACCTCTGACAGGACTGGCTTACCTCCCCTTCTATTTCTTCCTGAGTGATTTTGGAGGGAGGCGCAGACAGCTATGCAAAGCCATTGCGTGCCTGCAATATCCCTGCTATAATCCTGGTTCATCAGGTACAGCATTCCTCTGGCTCTGCCACAGAAGACTCCTTGTCATTGCTCCTTAATTCCCATTTTGCAAAACTAGTCTTTGGATAGCCTCAGTATTTATTAGTAGAAATATTTAAAAGATTCCTCTTGTTGTACTGGCTGTCCCACATCTACTCTTCCTCTTACCCTTATCTCCAGTATCTATGAAAGGGGTTATCTTCCCCTGTCACCAAATAATAGATAACAATAACTTGTTTTCTAAGAATGGAGAATCCTGGAGGAAGTACTTGTGTATTTCTTAGAAATGAGACAACAGGATTAGCTTCTAAGCATGAAAATAGATACAACCTTGCATGCTATTGTGGAATATCTCACAGAGATTAAGCACAACGGCTGACCCAAGTGTGTAAAAAACAAAGGATTGTATGTGGAATATGACCTTTTTGGGGAGTTGTTGTGCAGGTTCCCTTGTAGTTCCTGTCTTTCGTATTGAAAATCTGGATGTGTGACTAAAACATAGCAATAAATTCTTGGATAAAGACACAATGAACTTATTTGAGACTAAAACAGTCTCTTGAACAGACCTAAAACACCATAGCAAGACAGGAGACCTGTGTCTAAACATCTGACACATAACTTTCTTTTCTCTGAGGAAATCCTGACTGCATGCATGCACACAAACATATATACAACCAAATATTTGCTACTATTTCTTCTTGAAATAGTAGCACATATAGTATTGATGTCAGCAGAAAGATGATCAAACATGGTGTTAGGAAGACAAAATGCTTCACAAACAGAAAACATAAAAGGTACATATTTATTTCACTCCTTATTTTTTTTGTTTGAGAATGTAATCTCTGATGTAATGAGATTTGTTCAACTGCAGAAGTGTCTATCATTTCATCTTTAGAATAAATTTTGTATGTTCAGGTATATCTGTAGTATGCACATTTAAAGGCAGATTTTGCTGCTACAGAGAACAGTAGAGATATTCTGTTAACAGAAACAGAAGCAGGGTCAGACAGCGATGTCTTTGTATTTTGCAACTTGCAGTGTACAGGGTCGGAAAGAAAAGAATTCATTACTGCTGTGAACCTGGACATCATGCAGGCAACAAAGGCTTAAAATTGCAGCTGTCCTCTTATGTTCCAATACTGGTCATGGACAGCCACCCCAGACAAAATGCAGCCTTTTAGGAGAAGATTGAAGAAAAACGGTTTTGTCTGAATTTTGCCCTTTGGTTCCCAGAGGATGATTCTGAGAATGGCTATAAGGTTTAGGTTCTTCTTCCAAAACTGGTTCGGAAAAAGATTTACCATCAGTTGTTTGGATCTGATAGCATTTGTCTGACATTGTATAAATTCTTAGGCAGCTGACAAAATGCCATGGCTCAAAATAGAAATCAAATGATCTGATAAGATAGTCTGTTCCCCATAACTTCTTTTACAGGGTAGTGAGTGTAACCTCTAGGAAAACCAATTTAAATCAATTCATTTAATTGCATACCTCTGCTAGAGCTAGTTTACATTTAGCACTCCAACCCATGCCAAGATTACCCTTCTCTTAGTATGACAGTTTATTTACTACTACAGAAAAACTGTCTTTGAGTAGATTACACACCAGATTTCCTGAAGCTGCAGAACAGTGATGATGTATAAAATATGCTTGTCTATTTTTAAGCTCTTATGTGCTCTGTGATGTCCTGCTCAAGACTCTTACAAGGAAGAGCTGGATGTGGGTGTGCTCACATAGTTCAGACACTTGAAACTGACTAATCTGTGTCACGGGGAGGCTGTCAGGAGGCTCCCAAGGTACCTGGAGTTTCCAGTGGGAAGAATATCAAAGTTCTGTAAAAACTGACTAAAGGGTTGTTATTTCTCAGCTATTCTTTAGTTTATTTGCTATATTTAGCTTATTTACTATCTGTAAGGGCAGAAAACTTCCTTTTGTTTCCATCATTTTTCTTATTCTGCAAATTCTCTTGGTTTTTCTTTCTCCTCTCGTAGTTTACTTTTACACTCCTAGACTTAGCAGGTTTTATGCATGTGGACTATTAAAAACAGTATGTATACTTTTATTTTTAAAACAGACCATTTCAGACATGAGAAATAATAGAGGAAAAAAAAACATCTAGACATGTAAAAGCCAGTACATATTCCGTTTTGAAACAATGTTGAAGGGAATTTTTAAATTCATACAGTTTTGAAAAAGGATTCCCCTGTCCTCTACAGGTCAGCTTTCTCACTAAATAGTGTTTGTTGGGTCTACTGCTGTTAAGTATGTGTTACCTCAGCCTGGCTTTGCTGGTGATTAACATAGCAAGATTTGCTAGGAGGGATGTTACCTTTTATTAGACAAACTGATCCAGTATTGACCAAAACTGGAACAATGATAGGCACACAATCCTTTCTGTTTGTATGAAACATGAACAACAGAAAGGAACCTAAATGCTTGCAGGGATGGATTTAATCATCCTGTTTCCATAATTTAAGATATTTTTATGTCTGTGGCTCAGGGAAACGTCAACAAGGCTATAAGAGTCTTTATACCAGGGAAGGTACATAGAAAAAGAAAGAATTAGCTTTTGCCTATAGACACTCATCTTTGAAGCAAAACCTGATTTAAAAAAAAAAAAAAAAAGTTGTGTATTTTAACACAGCTTTTTTAAGGAAAATAGTATAACCCACGTTCTCCCTTGGCCAGTTCAATGTCTTCTGTGCACTGAAACATGTTTTTTTAAAAGGAAAGTGGAAAACCAAAAGGCATCAGATAATGTCTCCAGATAAATGACATAGGTAGGAAATGGATCATTAGCCATCATTATTCAATTATACTTGTAGGATATCTCTTTCCCTTCATGTAGGTCTCAGGTTTTATATGGCACATTCACTCCTGCACCAGACAGGGAACAGTGTTTCTGCAGGTTAATCGGAACCTGCTGCTTGCCTACAAATAAAGCAAAAAAAGTAAGACATCACAAAAGTTAGATTTTTCCACCCAAAGAAGACATATCTTTAGAAACAAGGATGGCTTGGCCAGTAATATTTGTCTAATATTTGTCGTTATTGTGTACTTTTTTCCCTGGACAGCTACAAAGTCCAATGGTCCTATTTCTGTGAAAAGTCACTGTGTTTAAGCCTGCTCTTCTCAAAAAAGAGTGGCTTTTTTTTTTCCCCCGCCAGAGAGGCAGACCAGGTCTGATTTTACACCAGCATTTTTAGGACAGCTTGAAAGAGGTATTAATAGTGAAAGAAGACACTTCAAACTAAATAGATTCAGTTGGGGGAGAAATTCCTCAGACTTCCTACCTGTAGCTTAAGAGGCTTTGGTAGGAACATGTATTGGTCTCTTAATGGTGTGAAAGATGGAGCCAAGCAAGAATCACAAGTTAATCAGAAAATATTACCTGGACTCTCCTACAGGCAGCTTGGGGTGCCTACTTTAGAGAAGAGAAGGTGCAGTGGCACATAAACCTTTGGACAGGTTAGAAACAATACAATGATCAGTAGGTTTGTGCATGTAGTAAGGAGTGAGATGGGAAGAAATCTCATTTTCGTTCAAATCTCAACAGATTAAGCCTGTCCAGGGATTAAGAACAGGGAACTAGTAAAGCTGACAGAGGGACTCTCAGAGGCTGGAGGAAGGAAGCTGTGGTTTCACCACTTCACAGGAAAGGAATTGTGATGTCTCCGTGGTATTTTCCTGCATTGACTTCTTAGGGCTTGCAGAGGCCAGTACAAAGAGCCAGGGAATTTAGAGCAAGTGAAGTTGCAATTGGCTGACCTGGAAACACACACTTCGGAAAAGCAGAGAGACTCAGTGTCTGAAGAGGAAGGGGAGAAATGTCCATGGATAAAGGCAACCTGAGCTGCAGCCAGGAAGTAGGAGATGAAAGAGATGGACAGCATTGCCTTGCCTGTACCAAGGAAAACATGGTTAGCTCCAAATAGTTCTTGATCACTTGACCTGGGTGCCTGTTCATCAGGACTAGACTAGGAAACTGTAGACTGTCTCAGGGCCCAAGAGTGAGTGCCTCTCTACCTCTGAGGCCATGGACTTGTAGTTATCACCTTGAAGTGCTTGCAGTTGCCCACAGTATAAGTTGGGAGATTTTACAGAGTTGAACTGTGGCTGGGTAATATCCTGCCCAGCACTCTGTGAAAGTGACTGGTTACTAGTGAGTCACTATGGTGGCACCTTATTTTTTTTGTGTCCATGCAAGACAATGTAAGCAACTAAATGTCCATGTCCCACCAGACCATGTTGCTCCAGGCCCCATCCAACCTGTCCTTGAACATCTCCAGGGATGGGGCAGCCACAGTTTCCCTGGGCAACATGTGCCAGTGTCTCATCACCCTCACTGGGAAGAATTTCCTCCTAATGTCTAGCCTGAATCTTCCCTGCTCCAATTTATCGCCATTACCTCTAGTCCTAGCACTACAAGCCTTTGTAAAAAGTCCTTCCCCAGCTTTCTTGTAGCCCACTTCAGTGCTGGAAGGTCGCTATAATGTCTCCCCAGAGCCTTCTCTTCTACAGGCTGAACAGTCCAAACTCTCTCAGCTTGTCCTCATACTGGAGGTGTTCCAGTCCTCTTAACACCTGTGTAGGCCTCCTCTGGACCTGTTCCGACAGTTCCATGCCCTTCTTAGATTCGGGATTCCAGAACTGGACACAGTAGTTCAGATGAGGTCTCACAAGAGAGGAGCAGAGGGGCAGAATCACCTCCCTCAACTTGTTGGTGACACTTCTTTTTGTGTAGCCCAGGATACAGTTGGCCTTCTGGGCTATGAACATGCTCATAGAATCACCAGGTTGGAGGAGACCCACTGGATCAAATCCAACCATTCCTAACAAATACTAAACCATGCCCTTTAGCACCTCGTCCACCTGTGCCTTAAACACCTCCAGGGAAGGTGAATCAACCACACCCTTGTGCAGCCTGTTCCAATACCCAGTGACCCTTTCTGTGAAAAACTCCCTCCTGATGTCTAGCCTAAATCTCCCCTGGCGGAGCTTGAGGCCATTCCCTCTTGTCCTGTCCCCTGTCACTTG
>WAAB01025928.1:0-19138 GCA_013389865.1 Piaya cayana
CTTTCCAGTTTATACCCACTGTCTTTACTACTAGAATAATGTTGACTGGTGGTTTGAGGGAAACTCCTCTTCCCCTGTGCTTAACACTGGTAGGCAAGAGCTGGCATCTAATAGTCATTGTCAGGTCCCCCCAGCTACAGGAGAAATGAGTTCAGTGATGGGGGACCAAGATTGCCAAGGCCTAAAACATACCCTACAAAAAAGGGGTTGAGGGAGTGGGCTTTTGCAGTCTTGGAAAGAGGAGGCCAAGGAGGGCCCCAGTGATTGCTTGCAACTACTTGAAAGCCCATTATGAACATGACAATCGTGCCAGTGGGCAAGAACTACACATTTAATTTAACTTGGGAAGTTCAGTTTGGACATTAAGGGGAAAAAAGGTCAGGAGGTTTGTTCAAGGCTAGAAGTTGCCAGTGACATCAAGGAGTCTGTCTTTGGAGGATTTCAGACATCAAAGCTGACCTGGCAGTGGGGTAACAGTCCTATTTCAAGTAAGAGGTTGGACTTGATGATCTCCAGAAACCTATTCCAATCAATGTATAGATTCTATGATTTATATGTTTGTGAAGTTTGACAGTTGTGGCTTTCTACACAAATAGAGAATATACAGGAAAGCATAAAAAGTACCCCAATTTACCAATAAGTTCTTGTATTTTTGTTGCACAAAGTATACCGTACAATATGTGGTTTAGTGCTGTTTTATATTACTACTGTATGTCCCTGTATTTGTTAATGTATTTATATAGCTAGGTCAATGAGATTAAACACTCATTTGTTTCTATGGTGGAAGAAAATTCCTTTGGGATAAGCCTTAACTCGGGAGTTATTGGCTTCTAAGAATCCCTGTCCTGCAACTTACTTATGAAATAAATTATTCTGAATCTCTTGGCTCAATAGGTATGTGTAGAATTTTTAAGGCCTTTTAAATCATAGTACTAAAAAGACCATAACATTGCCTTAGATACCATGTGATGTTAAAAAATAACAATTATGTGAAGTAGGTGTTGTGTTATGCCTCCTGGTTGCAATCTGTAGATCTCTGAATATATACTGGGAGTTAAGAATGGGTAAATCTGAATCTAGACAACAGAGAGATTTTACAGCATTACTGAAAAGAACTGTAACTATTAACTCCTTACTACAAGGCCTAATATATCAAGATGCTGTACAAATTTATGAAATTAATTCAATTTGTGATAATATACTTGACTATATTCAAGTGGCCTCCTCCAGAAGCAGACATAAATTTTGAACCACAAAACATTAATCTAGAATGTTCCTCATAAACTGTAGCATTAGTCAAAAGTAGGAATTCGAAGCATTACTGTCAGCAGCTACAATGAAAACTATCCAATGCAGTATTTAGCACAGAAGAAAAGGATAAGCAAGTGAAATCTCTACATTTTTGCAAATGGTCTTTAACAGAGATAGTTAAGAAAGTAAGGTGTTTACATTAGTGATTGATGTTATGGTTAATACATAAAAAAAGTATACCAAGTTTGCTGCATTTTAGCCCAGAAAAAAAGGTGATTTACTATAGGATATGGAAGTGTGAGAGTTCATGATTGAAGTAACAAAGATTTGATCTAAAGAGTTCACTTGTTATGATTCAACGGTCATGCATTTCAAGGTGTTAATAAAAATTAAAACTGATAAATCAAATGTACAACTCAGAATATCCTTTTTCTCATTCTTCAGAAAACTTATGTAAATGACTTAACATACACTACAATATTTGCTTCTTCATCATCAAGATATTTGCTGATTTTTTAATTAGGGTTATTGTCTCCATGTCAGTTGGAGTGCCTGGATGTAAAAATTAGTTCATCCTATATCAGATCTTGTGCTAAATAATGTTTACTATTGAATTGTATGCCATCTCTATGCTCTGAGCCCTCCGCTGGCTTCCATTAGGAGTGCCATGAGTTAGTCTTAGTCTTCATCCATGGAAGAACATGAATATCAAGTTTTCCTTAGGAAGCAGATATTACCTATACAAAGCCCCTTTTTCAATATGTGAGATAACGCAGCAAAGAACATGTACTAACATGCTTCTAAGAGGTGGAGGATGGCATAAAGGAATTCCTTACCTGTACATTTGATGCCAGTTCTCAATCCTCACTGAAAACAAATTGGTAACAGAAAAAAAGCAGTATGTCTGGATCATATTTTTCTTCACCTTAATGACTTTAACGCTGTTCTACAGCCTGTACTGAAGGAGAAAAAAAAGCATACAGATTTTATTCAGGTACTGTTAGTGATGTTAAATATGGGTTAAAATTTACATTGTGTGAATGATAATGAGATGAGGGGGCAGTAGTAAACTATGGAGGTATGCCATTTGATAACGTAGATGTAACTTTTGAGATTTAAAGATTTCCATAAGCATACAAAACCAAACTTAATAAAGTTTAATGGATTTTATGGATTTTCTGCTTTTCAAAATGGTTAGGAAATATCAACATATGTGCACGTGAAAATGGAAGAAATAATGTTTAATGAGTATAGTGTTGGATCTCTGCAGAATATAAAAAGAATACAAATAATTTTAAATGGTAGAAACATTATAATTTTACAGACTGTATTATGCATTAAGATAGGAAAGTACTGTTTATGAAAATTAACCAAATAGTCCTTATTTGCTATGTAGACAAAGTGGTAATTAAGAAAGGAATTTTAGAAAAATACATATTTGGAGAGATTATTTCAGCTGAATTTAACATTGTCTTGTTAACTGTGTAAATAAAACAAAGCCATACCCCCACTATATCCCAGATGCATAGAGAGCATGATGACACTCCGTACATAGTATGAATTGCTTTCAAAACATCTGGAAATAGTCCCAGCTCGCACTGCTTTTTAAAATGAAAACTGGAAGACAAACTGTTCTTCCCATTAATAGGTTTCTTGGCATGTTAAATTAATCTCTAAAGTAACAAATTCAGGTTCCGTTTGAAACCTCCATAAAGGCTTTATTTTTTTTACACTTAAAACTTTCAGGTACACACAAGCAATGAAGCTTCATTCCATAGTAATTTTTAGGGTAAAATTCCTCTGAGCAGATTTTAGGCATCAATTTTGTAAACAATTGCATCTGAGCTAGTCATCCTGAGCTCCCTTTGTAATTAAAAGAGAGAACTTCTGGGGTACCTTTCATCTAGCCAACATTAGGTTTCTTTATTAATGTGTGATAAATTACACCAAAGATTCACCTTTTTCTTTCAACTGATTGCCAAAGAAATGACTAGCAAACATCCTACCTTTTGTTACCCAGCTGCCTTTTAGAGCTTTGCCTTGCACTTAAAGTAGTTTTTGCCTGCGTTCCTAGAAAGACAGATTTATTGGATTAATCAATTTAACATTTAAGAATTTCACCATCATTTAAGTTAAAGCTATCAGAGGCTAACTTACTGTGAAAATATACCAGCATTAATTTTATCAATGGTACCTTGGGTTACTGAGTGTTAGCCTTTCTTTTTTCATTTGGTTGGGGTTTTTTTCCATAATTTTCAACGGTTGTTCTGAGATACTTACAGATATTGTAAAGTTGTTTCTATGGGTGTCTATATTGTCTTACATGGAAATCTTTATCACTTCAAGAGAATGAATGCATGAAAACCAAAATTCATACAGAAGTAGGTGAACAGGAAGATCTGTGTATGTGAGTGGAACTATGCTAGATGAACTAGCATTTAAGTATGTGTTGTATAAAACATTGAGTTTGAAAAGGACATAGTGTAACAAGAGCATGTTCCAAAACTGCATTTACCTGGGGCGCCTCTGCTTGGAAGATGCCATCACTACCTCAAAAACATACATGTAAAAACAGTACAGCACTCACAACCTGTAATTTTATAGTGTATCTGATCAGTTTAACTGACAGACATAACAGTTTACAGAATTCTACCTTTACCTCATACCTTTATTTTCAAGACAAAGTAAGAAAGTGTGAGCCAAGCTATCACGGACTCTTAAGGTTAAGAATGGTCATACATACTTATGAGAGCTTTTGTGAACAGTCAGCATCAACTTGTACATCAGAAAAAGAAGGCTGAAAATTCNGTTAATGTCTCCTGACTTTCCTGACCACTCACTCTAAACAGATCATACAGATCTTTCTCCAGGTTTCTGAAGCAGTATGGAGGGATGAGAGAAATCTTCAGCAAAGTAAATCTGAATTTACAAATCAAACATTGATTGGGCTTATAACTAGGGAAACTCTCAGAGGCAGTTGGACTACATGATTTTTTTGTTCCTTGCAAATATTCTATTCTATTCTATTCTATTCTATTCTATTCTATTCTATTCTATTCTATTCTATTCTCACATTATTCCCTTTTCTACCGTCTCCTCACTGCTTTTTCCATGCCTGAGGTTCTGACTGCATAGTCTTGCTCTGCTCGTCCGTTTTATCCATTTTATATCAGAATGTTTTCACCAAAATCTCAAGTCCAGGCTTCCAGAAACAAAAAGTTCAGGTAAGCATTTGTCTTCTGAATGGTTTTTTTCTGGCCCTTCAAATTTTTAGGAGACTCAGTAACAGTGTTCAGCTACGTGCTAATCAGCATGAGAAGCTGTTTCAGACTCTGTTTTACAATACATTCTTCCAGTTAATATTTCTCTGCTGGAAAAACCTGCAATATTGGGTGATAGCAGACTGAGATCTACTAGAGAGATAGTCATAGCACGTGTGGAGTGATCCATCAGATGTCAGTTTGAAACAATGATTAATACATTATCAATATTTTCAAAGGTAAATAAATATATCTTCTCAAGGCTGAACATCTAATTTCCCAGACTTGCAGCTCTAAAATTTTCAGTAGCTCTGTCATCTTCAAGTGACATCTTTATCAAAATATTGCCAATGATAGAAACATTTTTTAAAAAATATTATTTAACTTACTAGCTTTCCTATTTTAGAAAGTAAAATCATAGAACTGACAAAGTACGTGCAATGAGGGTTACTATGTCTGTTTGGAAAAGTCATGTCATTTTGCATGACTTTGCACCCACTTACTTCACTTACCATAAAATTTCTGTCTATCTTAAACAAATGGTTGTCCAGAACCTAAAGCACTTTTTCTCCACTTCAGACTGCTTGAAATTTACACCATGGCACTAGTAAATAGTTTTAACTAAGAAACTGACAGCCTAATATCATATGTATCTGTTAAGGATGATCAAACTCATTAGAGAAAGTACTATGTATATGACATTACAGACAAAACTTTGCCAACCAAAATCAAATTCCAGTTGAATTATTTGTTAGCTATTCCTTTCCAGTGAGTAGAAGAGAGATCCCAGGAATTATAGATTGAAAAGCTATCAAATCTTTATATGAATGTTGAGTAAGATGAAATCCTGCTTTATGACTTAGAATCTCAGCCTTCAAACAGCACTGACAATGGCAGCACATCTGAACCAAATTCATTAGAAACTTATGATAAGATAAAACTCTTGATTCTTAGATTCCATCCAAGGATTTTGCTACTGAAATTATAGTGTTGAAAATACAGATCCACTTCCAAACATGTCTGTTCTTCTGTGTATTTCATGTATTTCTATACTTTTTTTTCTAAAGTATAGAATTTGATCATACAGCCACTTGTGAATACTTTAAAATACTTTAAAATATTTTAGGTATTTTGTGATATATAATAGCTAAGGCAAGTAATATGTATCAGTACTAAAGTAATTGATTATTCTGAATATCTTAAGAATATAGCCATGTATAATGTAATATAATTTAATATGTGGATTTTTTTCTCAATACCACTGATTAATAAAGCCAGTCTTTTAAATATATTTTAAGTGAGACTTTCTGCATGACTCCACTGCTGTTCTTTTTGAGGGGATGGTTTTGGAAATAGTCACCCTAGTATGAAAGTTTGCTGTTTTCCCCTTTTTTTGTTGGTTTTTTTTTCCTTTGTGTGCCTTTGGAGGAAGGAGGTGAAAGAAAAACAGCCTTGGAAAGAAACTTAAAATATTTCATGGGAGAGGTGGAAGGTATTGTTATCTTTCTTTCAGTTCTACTTCTCAGATCCTAGTATAGAGGATCTATTTGTATCTATTACACAACAGGTACAAATGTTGCAATAACTTAAGGAGTTAAGGAACCAGAATTTTAGAAAAAAAAAATGCTATCCCCTGAATCATGCCTGGACCCCATTACTATGTCTGTAGTACTAATAAACAGGATGAAGGTATAGAGCAGATGCCTAAGTGCTACTAGTGTGTGATCTCATGTGCAATGTGATTTGCTAGCACCTAAGTTCCTATGCTTTTGGTCCTTGCTAACTAAGGCTCTGTCAGACAAAGTTTAGGTGCTGTCTAGGAAATAACACTGGACAGACACTGTCTTCTGCTATGCATTAAGCAAGAGGCCATCCTGTGTGGGAATGAGGAATGATTTTAGCTTTATGGGTGTGTTTGGCACTGCCATCAGGGACAGTAGACCAGCCCTTGTCCTTTTTATTTATTCACCTAGGTATAGCCTCAGGGTTTGCCCTAGATGACTGGTAGCCAGGGAATAACCAAATAAAAGAGCATTGCTTTAATAGGAGTGCTGGCGATCTGTTTGCTAACTGAGATTCTATTTAAGGTTGCAGACAAGCCTGAAGGAGGAAATAAGTTTGTTCTAGCAAAGAAGGATGAACTATTCAGGGAAAGAAATGGAAACAAAGTTACAAAAGGAGAAAAAAAATCCCAGTCATAAATTAACACCTTAAAGTCTGCTCATGTTTGTTCATATGGATCTCCTAAGGTGTATTTTAGCCATAAAAACTGAGGAATCAGTTCAGCTACTGCCCATTGTAGAGTATTGCCTTTCAAAATCAGTTCTTATCTTCCGCAGGAATAGGAAAACACTACTATTTCTCCCAAGCCTCCACAGTGCTGCAGCCTCGAGCAATTTTATTTCCCTTTAGTACACGTATCCACTATTTTTTTTATCTGCTATTATTCTCAGCCTGTCTTATCCTGCTGTTCAGAGCAAATTCATCAAGTAGATTTCGTCCTGCTTTCAGGCAGGTTGTTTGATTCCTACTGTATTATTTATTTGCACTTTGCTTCTAGCTTAAATGACCTTCTAGTTAACAAGATGTTTTCAAAACTCCTATAATGTTTTATTAATGTACCTAAAGAAGTATTTTTATATACGAGTACGTATGTGAATGCATATCTGTATGTGTGTGTATATATACACACCAAACTGACATTCTTGAACTTTGTTTAAATCTTCACAGCCCAAACTACGAAGAAGGTGTACCAAGACAAGGGCCTTCTGGATGGGGCCTTGAGCAGCCTGGTCTAGTGGGAGATGTCCTTGACCATGTCAGCGAGGGGTTGGAACCAGGTGATCTTTAAGGTCCCTTCCAACCCAAACGATTCGATGATTCTATGAATATACTGCAGCTTCTTTTCTACTCATCCAAAGGGCTATAATTGCTGTCATCCATTTAGGAAGCAGGATTATACAGCTGAAACCACTAGCTGGGAAATGTTCTCAATTTAGACAAGTCCTTAGTGCTAATAATACAAATATGCAATATACAATAATGCTTAATGGTAATAATGCAAATCATGTTAATACTATGGGTGAACTTTTTAGAATGTTTTGTCTCCTCCTGCATGCCTTCTGTCATTTTTTTTATTTTCTGCCATTGTGGTAACAGATGGCCAAAAAAAAAATGACGGCACAAACATTAATTTTAAGACTAAATATTAAACTTTAATATCTCTAATGATGTTAAGGTTCTTCACTGAGCATCAGAACTAATGAAATCTGAAAAAGAAATCTGTCCACCTTTATTAGACACCTTACACCTAAATGCTCTCAGTTTATTGAAGCAATCTTTCTAAAACAAGTGCTTAAGATTCCTGCATAGTCAATAGTAAGAGCTAGTTTCATGTAAAGGCCTCAAGAGGGTGATTCTGCCTGCTTCACTTTAACAAGCAAAGTTAAGCTAATTGGGTTTCCTTACGGTATCTTAAAAAAACCCTAGCCTTCCTCATTGACTGTACAGAGAACTCAGGTGCCCTGAGAGCAGTTCAGTAGCTTACAGAATAGGATTAATCATACCTAATTTAAACTGTTTAAAAGCTTATTGTCTAGTCTAAGCTTATTGCTTACATTTCAACTATGATGAACAGCAGAGGTAAGTCTTTCCAAGGATAATTCATCTCAGCCTCTGGAGATGCCTGTTAGCTCCACTGACTATAGAAATCCTACTGTGAAATACAAGATCATCAGGAAATGAGCTCAAACACTGGATACATACTCACTCATGCTACTTAATTTGTTACTGTCTTCCTGGAAGTGTTTTGGATTGTTTCAACTTGTTTTCTCCCAGTCAAATCCACTGTCTAAGATGTGGATGCAATTAATGATATTAAAGGTGTTCAGTGAGCACCAGAATCAAGTGAAAGCTGAAGCTGAACTCTGCCTATCTTTATAGGATATGTTACACCTAAGTTTTGTGTCTTTGTAGAAGTGATCCTTCTCAAGCAAGTACCAAAGTTTCCTTGAGAGACAACTTTTAATCACAGCTATTCACTACTATCCACTTTCAGGGTCTTGTCCCTAGCTCTGTTTCATTCAGCACTAAGACACAGCCTATACAGCTTGGGGTAAATAAATAAATCCTTTTCAGATGGCCAGTCCTGGTGAAGTAATTCTTATCTAAGTTGTAGTTGGAAATAGGATGTTTCAGTCAGGTAAACTGAATTCTCTTAATGATAAGTTTGTAGCTGGCTGTGAACTGAGAGCCCTTGCCTAAATTCATTTTTTGGTTTGTTTTTTTCCCAGTGATACTCATCTCCAGTCACATACCTCTTTCCCCTCTGCATTCCATGACCCTTTATAACAAGCTTCACATTGAAACCTTTCTTCTCTTTAGAGCAATACAGTATTCTCTTCCCAAGTGCCTATTTTTATGAAAACCATAAGAACTTACATATTTTTTATACTTCTCAGGAAAAGTTACTGACATTAAGCAGCAACTGACTGAAATTAAGTTACTAGCATACACTCTACCATACCCGCAGAGTGAATGTTGCCATGGGAGTCTTATTTCCTTAAGGGATCACCTGAAAACTTTAAATAATCAGTAAAGGCAATGGCCATGTAATGTCCTACTAAGTGTTGCAATTTTTTTATTCTGATGGTATAAATACCCTTGTTCATTTTGGAAACTTAAAAAAGAGTTATACATGTAACTGTTAAGTGACAGGAGTCACTTTTGTTGGGAATGATGACTTTCTTTCAGGCATTATCTCTATATTGATAGTTGGTTTAATATATTTGTGAAGAAATAAGTGTTCTTTAAGGATGCCTCCAGCTTTTATGACAGTGTGTGTACAGCTGGCCTGACAATAATTTATTATTGCATATGACGATTGCTTATTTATACTAATGTTTTTATAAATTGGATTTATTAGAGAAGATCTGAAGAAGAAAAATGATTGAAATAATAAAGCATGTTAAATAGAAAGGTATCAGACGTTATATAATAAAATATTTCAAAAGTTATCATCATCCACAACCACCCTTAGAGTCACAGGACTGGTTATTGTGAAGGTTTTTTACATATATTCACCGAGACCAAGTGTTCACAAACTGTTACAAGTGAGACCCCAACAGGGTGACAATAGACTTAAACAGCAGTAACTTTTTTCCAAGAATCACAGCAAAAGTTTATAATTATAACTTATATAATTATAACTTATATAATAAGTTTATTATTATAATTATACTTACAGTTTTGTAAGTATAATTGTTTCACATATCACAAAACACAAAAAACGTCAATAATGTGCTTTTCTTCCAGCTTATCATGCTATCAGGTAACTGATTCTCTTTGAGACCTTTCAACTTCACCTAGTGTCATTTGTACTGTTTCATGAGACCAAAGGCCAAAAGTGTTGTAACCAGCTGGAAGCAGCAATATCCTAACATAAACAGAATGTAAAAGAATTTTTTTGTTTCCATTCCTTCCCATAAAACTTCTGTCTAAACCAATTGATTTTAAATTCTCTTACCTTCAGTTTCATGGTTTCATCTATGCCATCCTCTATGTCTGAAAGGAGAGAACATATATTAATGAAAGATTTCTTTAAAACAAACTTATATGCCTTTCAGCAGAAATCTGTGTTGTAGTAAAATTTAAAATAAGATACACACTAATTTTAAACTTGGTCTTTAAAGCAGACAGCTGGGAAATTTTCTGTTTGGACTGAGTTATCTGTATAATTGAACTGCTTTCTGTGCAATGGGATTGTGGTGAAAGATGCCCTCTAGGAAGATGGCATTTCTAATTGACTCATCTGAACTGCAGCATTATTGCTGTCTTTAATTTGATTGGGTCATAGTGAGTACGTCATGACACTTATGATCTTCAGGGAGGGTGGATCACCTTCCTAAATTTAGGTTGTTATGGATTTTATGCTACAAAAGTGTCATTTACATAAAATCAACCAAGTGAATTTCTTCCTGACGTGGTCTGTTACTACAAAGACATTAGAGATGCTATTTTAAGTCACATGCACAAACTGCCTGGTGAGTATAAAAAGGTTGAATACTCAGGTGGCATGGCAAATTTGGACTGTTGTGTGGAACACTGAGTTCACTGTCTTAGTATTCAACTCCAATATTATTTACTTACTAAGGAAATAAAATCTCTTTTCTCTTCATTTCCATTTAAATTCAGTTAATCTAGGAAAGTGGGTATACAGTTGCACGCAATTCTTGCCAGTTATGTGTAACATCAGATATAGGATAAAACCTTGTAACTTGGGGCTTTTATAAGCATTATTATACTGCATAGACTGCTTATTTCAATGCTTTGAATAAAGATAGAATGAAGTCTGTGTTGCTAATGGTTTGTTGGTTTGTGGATCGTTTGCTACTTTTCCTTTTCCAAAATATTACTTGCATATTTTGTTGTCCATGATTATGCAGAAACAAAATCCACAGATGTTTATATTACTGAGGTTTCCCTCTTCTAACTGCATACTCTTTTAAACACATGCCATGAAAAAAATCTTACCCGTGCATTTCATAATCATGTTATAGATCTTCTGAAAGACATATTTTGTGGTCTGTGATTCTCTACAACTTCTTTGCCTTCCATTCTTCATTTCTTTCTTTCCTTCATGTCTCCTTCTATCTCATTGGCATGTCTGACTGCTGGTACCATTGTTAAGCCAGTCACCTTATGTTGCTATGCCTCACACTCGTTATATAGGCACTAGAGTGATTATCCAGTGGCCAAACCTTGGGTTGATTTTCCTCACAATGTCAAACTAGTCCCCAGTGGCAGTCATACCAATTGTGGATACTTTGGAACAAACATAATTTGTTTTCATTCTCCAGAAATACAATATGAAGGCATAAAATTTGGGTTTGCTTTCCATCTAATCAAAATGTTTATGGAGGGAAAGGGATTTTTTGAGCATAACTAACATAAGTCTAATTCCTGAGGATGGAATTCACATAGTCTAACTGTAGCAGTCAAAATCTGTAGCTGGTCTATTCTAGTCATCCAGACTTGTCAAGTATAGAGCGATAGGAACATCTAAGGGAGCTTCATGCCAGTTACCCTAAACAGCTATCTTAGAAGACAGGAATAATCCTGAAAGACAATGAATCACTGTCCATAAAGGGAACTAGGTTATAATTCTAGCTGCATCTACAACCTTAAAATAATGTTCTGCTTCAAGAACCATTGGAGGAAAGGCTAATTATTCCAGACATCCTCTATGAGTCTTGGGGAAAAGAAAGTGACAGGAAGACAGTTTACGTTATAATGACACCAAAAGGATGCTTGCTTTTTCAAACAATTTCAAAACTCATGGATCTCTTACTGAGTTAAGAAAGAGTATTTCATCACTGTCCAGAAACTAGCTGTAGTGAGAATAATGATAGAGCAACTGATATGTGGACAAGAGGCTGTTGCATTATTCAAGGAGCTTGAGATAATACTGAATGTATTTAATCACACTTTTCTTGTATTTTATTGTTTGCTAAGGACATAGAAGTATACTCTTAAACATTTATATAAACATTGTTGTTCTATATAAATACAATTGTTCTTTCCATTTAAATGCTATTGTTCTCTTCAGTTTCAAAATAATCTTGAAGTACATTTTTTTTCTCTAGTCTTAACAGCATAGCTGAAAGAAAATAAAGTAAGTAGAAGTGAAGGCAAAAGGACAAACTTGTTGGCACTGCAGCTAGCCTTATCTGATGTTAAGATTGCAGGTTAGTAACCAAACTTTTTGTAACATTGTCCACTATAATTACAAAGAAAATATCTTCTTTTTAGGAAAATGACTTTCCAAGCCTCTACCCTTTTTTTTTCATTTTGAACAATTTCACAGAATCACGAATCATTTAGGTTGGAAAAGACCTCTTAAGAGCATCAAGTTCAACTGCAAACCTAACACTGCCAAGTCCGCCACTAAATCGTGTCCATAAGCATCACATCTACACATCATTTAAATACCTCTAGTGATGGTGACTCAACCACTTACACAGGCAGCCTGTTCCAATGCTTGACAACCCTTTTGGTGAAATAATATTTTTTAATGTCCAGTCTACACCTCCGTTGGTGCAACTTGAGGCCATTTCTTCTCTTCCTATCACTTGTAACTCAGAACAAGGGACCACCTCGCTACAACCTCCTTTCAGGTGGTTGTAAAGAGCAATAACGTCTCTGCTTAGCCTCCTTTTCTCCAGACTAAACAACCTCAGTTCCTTCAGCTGCTCCTTACAAGACTTGTGCTTCAGACCCTTCAGCAGCTCCATTGTCCTCCTCTGGACATGCTCCAGCACCTCAATGTCTTCCTTGTAGAGGGGCCCAAAACTGAACACAGTATTTGAGTTGCAGCCTCACCAGTGCCAAGTACAGGAAGACAATCACTTCCCTACTCCTGCTGGCCACATTTCTCATACAGCTGATTGCCACCTTGGCCACCTGGGCACACTGCTGGTTTCGTATTCTGTCAGCCAACACTCCCAAGGCTTTTTCCACCAGGCAGATTTCCAACCACCCTTCCCTATGCCTGTAGCATTGCAGAGGGTTGTTGTGGCCCAAGTGCAGGACCCAATGCTTAGCCTTGTCAAACCCCATACAGTTAGCCTCAGTCTATTGATCCAGCCTGTCCAGAACTCTCTGCAGACTTTTCTTACCCTCAAGCACATCAATACTTTCGTAAAACTGGGTGTCATCCGTAAACTTACTGAGAGTGCACTCGATCCCCTCAATGAAATCGTCAATAAAGGTATTAAACAGAACTGTCCCCAACAATGATCCCTGGGGAACACAAATTGTGACCAGATACCAGCTGGATTTAGCTCTGTTCACAACACTCTGAGCCTGGCCATGTAGCCATTTTTTTACCTAGGTAAGTGTATGCCTGTTAAAGCCATAAGCATCCAGTTCTTCCAGGAAAAGCTGTCAGAAACTGTGTCAAAGGCTTTCCTAAAGTCTAGGCAGACAACATCCATAGCCTTTCACTCATCCATTAAGCAGGTCACCTTGTCATAGAAGGAAATCAGGTTACTTAAGTGGGGCCTGCTTTTCCTAAATCCATGCTGCCTGAGCCTGATCACCTGGTTATACTGCATGTGTTGCATGATTGCACTGAAGACGATCTGCTCCATAACCTTCCCTAGCACAAAGGTCAGGTTAACAGGTCTGTAGTTCCCCAGATCCTCCTCACAGCCTTTCTTGTAGGTGGGTATCACATTAAATGACCTCCTGTCATCTAAGACCTCCCTAGTTAGCCAGGACTGCCGATAAATGATGGAGAGTGGCTTGGTGAGCACTTCTGCCCGGTTTAGTGGTTGATAGCAATGGTTGGACTCGATGATCCTGGGGGGTGTTTTCCAACCTAGTGATTCTGTGGTTCTGCCAGTTCCTTCAGCACTCTTGAGTGGATCTCATCTGGTCCCATACACCTTTTCATGTCTAGGTGGTGTAGCAGATTGCTAATAATTTTCCCTTGGATTATGGGAGATCCATTCTGCTCTCCATCCCCATCTTCCAGCTCAGGGGACTGGGTACCCAAAGAACAACTGGTCTTACTGAGGCAAAGAACGCATTAAGTACCTCAACCTTCTCCTCATTCTTCATCACTATGTTTCCCCTCACATATAATAAAAGCTGGACATTCTCCTTAGCTCTCCTTTTGCTGCTAATACATTTATAGAAACATTTTTATTGTCCTTTACCGCAGTAGCCAAAATAAGTTCTAGTTGGGCTTTGGCCTTTCTAATTTTCTCCCTCTTTAACCTCATGACATCTTTGTACTCCTCCTGAGTTGCCTGCTCCTTCTTCCAGAAATGTCTACCAAGCTATGCCATATCACATATTCACAATCATTCAAGCTCCAGAGCGACACGTTTCCTTGCTTTAAATGAAGCCAAATGATCTGATTGTCCACAACTGTTCAGAAAACTAACAATGGTAGGGCACCAGAAAATCATTATTTCCACCTCTGCTTCCTTCTGGTAACATACCTTGAGCCTCTTTATCTTCTCTCTACAGAAACATCTCGCCCGTGTCCTAGATTCAGTCCTAGACTGAATCTGCAGAGGTATATTTTGTCAATTCAATATTCCTCTTCCAGCTTTAAAGCTGTATAGTTTTCCCACTTTAATTGAAGCTCTTCAAAATTCTTCTATATACAGACACTAAGTGCACTGATATAGGGGTAATGATCTTGTTTCACACTAAAAATCCCATTGTTTCAAACTCTAGAAACAAACCTGAAGAAAGACTGAGTGAAATGGGAATGTAAACACTAAGAAACATGGAAGTTCTGTCATATTTATTCAGCGTTCAGGTCAAATATAGTATATTATATACCAAAGCATAAAAGAGTTTTGTTCAACAAACATCTGGGAAGAATTTGAAGATCCATGATATGTCAGTTATTGTGAATGCCTACACACAGTGTTAACCTTCTGGGAACAAAACATGATCAAAGGTAGTTTGGTCTGCAGGGCTAAAAGCTACTTTGTTATATTAGATCTTGGTCGTTTATATGCAGACCTATGGGCATATGCTATTTTGAGCTCAAAACCAAAACATCTTGCCAATATCTCGTAAATACATCTCATGTCATATCTAGGTATCTACAATGCCTAAATTTGAGCTAGTCAGGGTAGATTTCCTTCATACTTAATGGAATAGGCATTTTCAGTCTTTCTTTTTGGACTTCAGTATGTAAAAAGTCTGCTCTAGAAAAAATTATTCTTCTCTACTGTGTAAAAAGGCAGCCTAGATGACTACATCAACAGTAGACACCTACAGTTTACACTTATGTATTTAACAAGGTGAACCCCAGCAACAGTGTTGGAGCTGGGACCAACAAAGGTCTTGATTTATCTTATATTGCCTGACCACCTGATAGTAACTAAACATTGGAATTGTTTCTCATTTGTTGACTGATGAGGGAAAGGCTTGGATTTCACATTAACTCTTTGGTTGTTTTTTTGGTGCAAGAAATATTTAACAGTTTTTCTATTTGAACTGGGGGCATGTCTAGTTGCATTATGAAAATGGGTAGATGGTCCTTATTAAAGAATAAATCAAGCCATTATACATGAATTCTGCACAGGGTAGAAAAGCATCAAGACAAGAAATACTGGAATTTACCAAAATTTCGGTATGTATTAATGGTGTCAAAAAGGAACCATTCGGTAAAAATTGTGAACTATAGTATTTCCCAGTTTGTGCAGTAGGACAAATAAAATAGGCAGTATAGAATTCATTGAGTATTCAAGATCAACATCCCAAAATTAACTTTAAATGGCAAAACTTAATGTCTTCATATCTAACTATGAAATGTGTGACATGATATGGAGGGTACTAAGCTAGGCTACCTTTGTGTCGATCAGGAGGACCTATGCTGCTATGAATGACCTAATCTAGTTTGTCATGAACAGTCTGACAATGGCAGTAGACGTATCTCATACCAGCACTGTTCAGTTACGTGATAATTCTTTTCTTTTTTATTCTTTTTTTTTACTCTCCAGAAAGCTGAGGATTACATTTTTATTAGACTTAAGAACACAAGTCTCTCACTCTATCTAATCTCTCACAACTGACTAGTGGTATTATAATTTAGTGATATTATAACTTATCATTAGCAAAATGCAGGAACCAGCAATCATATTGAATGATAGAAATCATGCTTGTGATGATCTGTATTAAACGTAATGTCACACATAAAAGTACTCTTATGACATGTGCCTGTGCAGGTGCTTTGTTTATGAGACTTAAATGACTGTAAATAAGATAGGTGATGATATTCTCTGAACTTCAACATTTTCAAGCTTCAGAACTTCAGCTACAGGAGCACGTCTGGCAGCAAAATGAAGATGCATTTTTAGACCTCACTTTTGTCTCTGATAGTAGTTGCAAGAACTCTAATTATTACATCTTGTTCCATGGTGATAAAGATAGGATCTTCATGCTGGACATTCAGATTCCTTTATATGAAGCTTAGCCACACATTGAGCAATTAAGAGGCCTCACATTGCCTTTTGTACCAAAGAAAAATGTAGCATGCCAGAAACTAAAATTAACATACTACATGATCACAGAATCATTGAATGCTTTTGGTGGGGAGGGACCTTTACAGGTCATCTACTCCAAAGTCCCTGCAGGGGCATCTTTAACTAGATCAGGCTGGTCAAAGCCCCATCGAACCTGACCTGAATGTTTCTAGGGATAGAGACTCCACTGCTTCCCTGGAAAATGTTTCACTACCCTCATTGTAAAAAAAATCTTCTTTATATGCAGTCTAAATCATAGAATTATAGAATAGTTAGGGTTAGAAGGGACCTTAAGGATCATCTAGTTCTGACCCTCCTGCCATGGGCAGGGAGATTCCACTAGATCAGGCTGCCCAAGACCCCATCCAACCTGGCCTTGAAGACCTCCAGGGATGGGGCATACACAACTTCCCTGGGCAACCTGTTCCAGTGCCTCACCACTCTCATGGTGTAGAAATTCTTCCTTATATCAAGCTTAAATCTGCCCCTCTTCAGTTTATACCTGTTCCCCCTTGTCTCATCAGCACGTCTTTATGAATAGTCCCTCTCCAGCTTTCTTGAGGCCCCTTTCAGGTACTGGAAGTTCTCTATAAGATCTCCTCAGAGCCTTCTCTTCTCCAGGCTGAACAAGCCCCAGTCTCCCAGCCTGTCCTTGTACAGAAGGTGCTCCAGCCCTCTGATCATCTTTGTAGCCCTCCTCTGGACCTGTTTCAACAGTTCCATATCCTTATGTTGAGGATTCCAGAACTGGACACAGTACTCCTGATGGGGTCTCACAAGAGAGGATTAGAGGGGCAGAATCACCTCCCTCGACCAGCTGCCCATGCTTCTTTTGATGCAGCCCAGGATACAGTTGGCTTTCTGGGCTGCGAGTGCACATTGCCGGCTCATGTCGAGCTTCTTATTGATCAGCACCAAGTACTTCTCCACAGGGCTGCTCTCAATCATGTCATTCCCCCATCATGAACTAAAATTGGGGATTGCCCGGACCCAGGGGTATGACCTTGCACTTGTCCTTGTTGAACCTCATGAGGTTCTCACAGGCCCACTTCTACAGCCTGTCCAGGTCCCTCTGGATGACATCCTGTCCTTCTGGTGTGGCTACTGCATCACTCAGCTTGGTGTCATCTGCAAACTTGTTGAGGTTACACTCAATATCACTGTGAATATCATTGATGAAGATATTAAACAGCACCAGTCCCAGTGCAGACCCCTGAGGTACATCACTTGTCACAGATCTCCATCTCAACTTCGAGCCATTGACCACTACTCTTTGAATATGACCATCCAAGCAGTTTATTACCCACCATACCGTTCACCCATCAGATCCATATCTTTCTATTTTAGAGAGAAAGATATTGTGGGGGACCATGTCAAGGATTTACAAAGGTCTGACTAGATCACATTCACTGGTTTACCCAGGTCCACTGCTGTGGTTACCCCATCATAGAAAGCCAATAAGTTGGTCATACAGGATTTGCCCCTGGTGAAGCCGTGCTGGCTGCCATTAATCCCCTCCGTGTCATCCATGTGCTTTATCATAGTTTCTAGGAGGATCTGTTCCATGATCTTCCCAGGCATGGAGGTGAAGCTGACAGGTCAGTATTTCCCAGGGCCATCTTTTGTACCTTTTTTAAAATGGGCACATTACCCTTCTTCCAGTCACCAGGGACTTTCCTGATTGCCATGACTTTTCAAGTATCATGGAAAGTGGCTTGGCAACCACACCAGCCAATTCCCTCAGGACTCTGAGATGCATCTCATCAGGTGCCATAGACTTATAAATATTCAGGCTCCTCAGGTGGTCACGAACCTGATCCTCCTCTACCATGGGAGGGGTTTACCCTCCTGGTCACCATCTTGCTGTCCCATGACCCACGAGGGGTGAGGAGAGCAGTTATCAGTGAAGACTGAGGCAAAAAAGTGAAGTACCTCAGCCTTCCTCCCATCTGTTGACACAAGGTCACCATTCCCAACCATCAGTGGCTGTACACTCTCTTTGACCTTCCTCTTTTGATTGACGTACCTACCCTCCCTTACTTGAAAACCATCACTCCTTGTCTTGTCACAACAGGCCTTGCTAAAATGCCCGTCCCCATCTTTCCTATAGGCCCCCTTTACAGATACTTACAAACAGCTCAACACTAACCATGATAACACCGCAGACAAGTAGTCATCATTAAAAGTCCTTCAGTTGTTCCCTCTGCGCACAACCCCAGGGGTTTGAGGAGCAGAACGAGGTTCCCATGATCCAAGAGGAGGTGGTTAGAGACTTGCTTGCCTGGCTAGACATCCACAAGTCTATGGGGCCAGACGGGATTCATCCAAGAGTTTTGAGGGAACTGGTGGATGTGCTTGCCAAACCCCTTCCTGTCATCTTCCAGTGGTCCTGGATGACTGAGGAGGTACCACTGGACTGGAGGCTGGCTGATGTAATGCTCATCTATAAGAAGGGGCACAAGGAGGATCCAGGGAACTACAGGTCAGTCTGACCTCAGTACCAGGGAAAGTGATGGAGTGGGTGATCTTGAGTGCTATCATAAAGCACTTGCAAGAGAACCAGGTGATCAGGCCCAG
>WAAB01025928.1:19842-46491 GCA_013389865.1 Piaya cayana
GGGAATGGCCTCAAGCTGCACCAGGTGAGGTTCAGGCGCAACATAAGGAAAAAATTCTTCATAGATGGTCATTAGGCACTGGAATGGTCTGCCCAGGGAGGTGGTTGACTTGCCTTTCCTGGAGGTGTTCAAGGTGCGGGTGGATGAGCTACTGAGTTTCATGGTTTAGAGGCTGGTGGGAATGGTTGGACTCGATGATTCAGTGGGTCTCTTCCAACCTGGTGATTCTATGAGTCTATGAATTCCAGCCTAGCTGTAGCTTGGAGATGTTAAGTCCTGGTGTTGTGAGGCTGTGCAGTCCCACATGCTCTGAAGCTTTCAGGTTTAATTTATTTTGTTGTCCAGTAATTTATCTACAGGTAGAGATGGCTCTGACACTCTTATTTTGAGCATCTGCTGGACAAATGTTGAGCGAAGACAATACATGCTCTGTAAGTGTCATTGCACAACTTAATTATTAAATATGTACTAGAATTTGGTTTGCTATTGGATTTAACAAGTACTTTAATACTGATCACAGCATATTAGATGAAGTAAATGTAGACTTATGTTTGCATATCTAAACTTATATTTCAAATTAAAGAAAGAACATTCATGATCATGAAATCACAATAAAACATTGTGTCAAGCATCTATAAAAACAGATCAGATGTGTGCAATCACCTATTCAGTTTCTAGTTGAGCTACTGCTTGAAAATGAAAAAAAGTAAAATAGTCAGGTTTTGACTGCATTTTAAAAAATAATTTAAATATATGTAGGCTTTGAGAGCACATTTCTTCTGTCATCCACGTGGATTCTTTCACCTCATTTCACTTGCATGTGGCCTTTTCATTCTGTATTATAACTACGAATAAACAACTTCTGTATTCTCAGGGTGTAGAAAGGGTTTGACAGATCTTTTTTGGCAACAGTAGTAATTTTTTCTATTAATGTCAGTCAATAGCAATTGCCCCTCCATAAATAAAGAAATAGAAAGTGTTACACGTACAAAATAAACCCAAAACTTCCTCTTTATTAGATCTTGCCGATGGTCAGATATTGTTAATTTTAATCCATAAGCCATGAGTTCAATTTAATCCATGCAAAAAGGAAACAGTTCCTAAACATTCCTCAAGTCGTCCAACAGCAACTAGGAGAACTACACTCATTTTCATATTATATCAGCATTTGGCTATCTAAATTATGCCTACAGTTTGTCAGCTTTCCCTAGCTAAAGATGCGACTCTTTCTATTTGCCATTCCTTTTCACCAGGTATCTTTGAACAGATATAAGATCTGGTTGGCAGTCAGGATACCTATACTGACATAACTAATTTTGCTGCATAGGTTAACATTGTAAGTCTTTGTATGTATCATGCAGTATCTGATGGCATGCAATGTCTGAAGTGCTTTAGAGTTTTGGGTTTTTTTTAATTCTCTACCCATTTCCAGGTAGGTATGTATAAGGACAGAGTATTCAGGCAGGCCATTTAGCATGTCTGAGAAGCACACTCCTTAATGGCTGTCGCCTGTATCATAATCAGCAGCCTTCTCCTATTTTTCCATTTTCAGTGTTCCTAACTTTTGAGCTATTATCAAATTAGATATGCACATCTATATTTGCTATCAATTAAATCATTTATGAGAAGAAACATCAACACTAAATTCACAGAACTGCAAAGATTAAACATCTGTCAAAACCTAAAATCATACTGAAAGCCTAAACTATTACAAAATAAAAATACAACAAAATCAAAATACAGTATCATAAAACCAAATCAAAACACTGGTGTAAAGTAATAAGAAGTAATATTATTTTCTTATTTATATTCAGTCTTACAGCATATAGCATATTCAAATCTTCTTTTGTATCCAGGAAGGTGAAAACTTTTAAAAATGAAAGTTGAACTTTGATATGATTGAAGAGGTACCTAAAAATGCCCACAAAAATTGTCTGCATTTGGTATGATATGTAATCAAATAATGAGATAGTACACTCTATACAAATTTCAAATTCAGTTCTACTTAGCAGAAATTCGTAACTGGAGAACAGTTAATTCTCAAAACCATGGACTGAGAACATGGCAAATTTAGAGAAGAGCCAGAAGAAAGCCCATACAGTAACTTCCATACATTCCAAGGAAGCTGGTGAAACAGTGATTATGTAAAAGAAGATGCATGAAC
This sequence comes from Piaya cayana, assembly GCA_013389865.1. Taxonomy (NCBI): domain Eukaryota; kingdom Metazoa; phylum Chordata; class Aves; order Cuculiformes; family Coccyzidae; genus Piaya; species Piaya cayana. Next base: position 22,007 of record WAAB01025928.1, read on the forward strand.
AAGAAAAATTAATCTTACATGTGGGAAAAAAACCCCATTTATTTGAAAATTTAGTGTTGAAAACCTTGAAAAGTACAGAATTATTCATACTAAAAAATCCAAGTATTTAAAAATAGACTAGATGAAGATACCAGGAAAGGTAGCAGCATCAACAAAAATGGCTAAAGGTGTTGAGACAGCAGATGCTTTTTCTCGAAGTAAAGAAAGGTGGAAAAAATAACAGGACTATAATAGATAATTCTGTTTACTGACTTTTAAGGTCATGAACTTATTTTTAACCTCCACACTCACAACGAATGTAGCACTCATTTGTTTTGCTGAAGATTTGTTATAAAACAATCGGGAAGTAGAAGTTGTTTTTGAACCCAAGCAGAATATCAAGTCAGAACATCAGGAAAATAGGCCGTGAAATTTAAAACATTTGAATTAACAAGCCAAAAAAAAGTTTAACTATCAGAATATTAACTTAATTCACAGAAATTGATATCATTTTATAAATTTGGAAGGAAAAAAACACCATTAATGCTTTCCAGAGTATTAATGATAATGAAGCTGGCACTATAATAATATAATGTCTGTTTGTCTTTAAATCTAAACATATACGTGCATTTAATATACATAATCTCCTGAATAGAGTATACTTTGGGATTTAGTTTCCATAAAGCTACAGCATGGCCATTTGAAAATCTTCCATCCCTGTATCATCTCCTTCCCAGAGAACAGTAGAGATTAATGGTCTCGTGTGTGTGAAAGTATACATTTGTTGTTAATTTTAATTGTATATATCTGAGTTAGAGACTCATAAATGTTGTCATTCTGGATCATTTGGCACATCCAACCCAGTCTATTTTTCTTCAATAGCTGAAAACAGATGTTGTTACATCTTGTTGCAGATGTTGTGTTTCCTGTTCATTAAAGAACAAGTGGTGCTGAAGAAATCACGAATACAGAAAGAGATGGTAGAATCTGCCATTCACAAAGATAATTTTTTGTGATTCACAGGTCTAGATAATAGCATATGCCAAAAAAACTATTTAGCTTTCTGTTGTGGATTTCTTTAAAATAAACTCCATACCTCAGCTCTGGCCTGACATTCTTACCTTGGTGTCCAATCTGGTCACCTCTGCTCTTTTGTTATGTTGTACCATGGCATGGGATTTTTTATTGAATTTCCCTATCTCATTGTTTTACAACATTCTAACCAGAACCAAGGGTTTAAAAATGTAAAGAAACTCAATGAAATATCCAGTTTAATTAATTTACTGCCCTACTGCTGGAGTTGGGAGTTTTGGGTTAGTTTGGGTTTTTAGTTGTTTGTTTTTATTTTGTTTTGATTATTTTTTTAAAAAAACCCCTGTAATAAAGTGAGAAATTTCTAGGAGACAGATTTCAACAGAGTTTTCCAAAGAGCTGTCTCCTCATTCCTCCTCCCCCCCCCCCAAANTGTTGAGACAGCAGATGCTTTTTCTCGAAGTAAAGAAAGGTGGAAAAAATAACAGGACTATAATAGATAATTCTGTTTACTGACTTTTAAGGTCATGAACTTATTTTTAACCTCCACACTCACAACGAATGTAGCACTCATTTGTTTTGCTGAAGATTTGTTATAAAACCATCGGGAAGTAGAAGTTGTTTTTGAACTCAAGCAGAATATCAAGTCAGAACATCAGGAAAATAGGCTGTGAAATTTAAAACATTTGAATTAACAAGCCAAAAAAAAGTTTAACTATCAGAATATTAACTTAATTCACAGAAATTGATATCATTTTATAAATTTGGAAGGAAAAAAACACCATTAATGCTTTCCAGAGTATTAATGATAATGAAGCTGGCACTATAATAATATAATGTCTGTTTGTCTTTAAATCTAAACATATACGTGCATTTAATATACATAATCTCCTGAATAGAGTATACTTTGGGATTTAGTTTCCATAAAGCTACAGCATGGCCATTTGAAAATCTTCCATCCCTGTATCATCTCCTTCCCAGAGAACAGTAGAGATTAATGGTCTCGTGTGTGTGAAAGTATACATTTGTTGTTAATTTTAATTGTATATATCTGAGTTAGAGACTCATAAATGTTGTCATTCTGGATCATTTGGCACATCCAACCCAGTCTATTTTTCTTCAATAGCTGAAAACAGATGTTGTTACATCTTGTTGCAGATGTTGTGTTTCCTGTTCATTAAAGAACAAGTGGTGCTGAAGAAATCACGAATACAGAAAGAGATGGTAGAATCTGCCATTCACAAAGATAATTTTTTGTGATTCACAGGTCTAGATAATAGCATATGCCAAAAAAACTATTTAGCTTTCTGTTGTGGATTTCTTTAAAATAAACTCCATACCTCAGCTCTGGCCTGACATTCTTACCTTGGTGTCCAATCTGGTCACCTCTGCTCTTTTGTTATGTTGTACCATGGCATGGGATTTTTTATTGAATTTCCCTATCTCATTGTTTTACAACATTCTAACCAGAACCAAGGGTTTAAAAATGTAAAGAAACTCAATGAAATATCCAGTTTAATTAATTTACTGCCCTACTGCTGGAGTTGGGAGTTTTGGGTTAGTTTGGGTTTTTAGTTGTTTGTTTTTATTTTGTTTTGATTATTTTTTTAAAAAAACCCCTGTAATAAAGTGAGAAATTTCTAGGAGACAGATTTCAACAGAGTTTTCCAAAGAGCTGTCTCCTCATTCCTCCTCCCCCCCCCCCCAAATCAGCATATTGGAAGTATGCATTTGTTCCGTAGTAATGAGAAGTTAATTTACAGTTTCTTCAATCCTTATTTGGAGAAATCCATATGAAGAGAGGAAACTATTTTTGGTCTAGGAACATATGGAAAGAAATGGGAGAACTCACATCTCACATTAACCACAATATTCAAAATCAGAATAAAGACAAAGACTAAAGATTAACTAATCTTTGTATCATTTGAAAGCATAGCTAAATGTTGTCACATTCCTTCCATTGTTTTCTCAAGTTCTCATTATTATAACTGTATTTACAATATTGTTATTCTCTTCTGTTGTCTGTGAAAGTTGATTCCTCAGTTTGTTAGAGCATAAGGACTTGCATTGTAATTCAATTTGTATTGTCAATATCAGTTTGACTACACCCTTTTCTATATTTTGCAAGGAAATTGTTTTCATCTTCAGTCTTACATTTGTTGGACCAAGTTGCAAGCTACCATAAGGCATCAAAAGTCTACTAAATTTATGCTACTGGTAAATCTGTCCCATGGTTACTGGCCAGAAAAAGGTATTGAGAAGAGTCAATATTACATCAAATGTTTTGCTTAGTTACTAGGCTGTGGAAAAAGACAGAGTGGCACCACTTTTTTTGGTAAAATAGTATACTAAAATGGTTTAGATTACAAATTGGGGGGAAAAAAAGAGATCATTTGTATATATTGTATAAATTCATCATTGCATATTACTTATGCTTCTTATCTACAAGAGCTTGAGCCTAAAGTTCTCAGTTCAGAGGTCCTAAAAAATTTCTTCCTAATTCTAATAGAAAATAAACATTTTTGCTGCTGCCACAATGGCATAAGTACATTTCAAAATGCAAATATATTGAGCTAACCCAATACATAAAACAAGAGTTTAAGTTTTGTTTGCTTTTAAGCTGTTAATATCTCTTGCCTACTCACCAGATAAACTTACTGGAGGAAGCTGACTGGTGAAAGTGACCAAAGCTGAAATAATTTTGTAATAATAAAAGGCACGGATAATTTTCCATGCTGCATTCATCAGAGAAAAAGGAGACAATCTCTAAAAAAAATTCAGCTTTCTAACAGCAATTATCACAGCATATTTCTTGCCACCAGTATAATTTTATCAATAGCATATGTATACAGGCATTGTGAAAATGAATTTGAGTATTTTTCATTTTGACATTACATGAAAACTTCGTTTTCCGTCTTTGAGAATGAAAGATACAATGAGACCTGCTGATCATATTGTGTGCAGATACAACTATATGATAAATCCTCTAAGGACATTTCTCAGCTTAGTGATAATGAAGTAAGATGCCACGGTCAAAATGTTTTGCTCAGAATTCTGATTTATTCATATGTGGGCACACAAGGAGGCAAGGAGTGTATTTACACCCCAGAGTATGCAATCAGGAGCAAGGCACTTAGCATCTTGCAAGTTACTGGTGCTCAGCACTTTTGAAAAAAATGCTCCTTGCAAGTGCACCCACAGGGTACTATGATGCAGCATGATGCTGCGACACCTAAAGTAGCTGTTAGTGAGTTTAGTTTGTGTACCAGAAACAGCATTATCATTCTCGTTATGCTTGGGCTAATTATAGGGCTGAAAAGTCTTTTTGAAGGAAAATCCTAGATAGTGTGATGCAGATGGAAAAAGAGAATATGAGGGAATGAAAAAAATAAAATGAGAAAATATTTTGAGGCTAAGTAGAGAAAGTATGTATTTGACACTTTTCTTGAAAATGTTTTTATTGAAATACTGTCTTACAAAGTGGAACAAGATTTGCTCATTTTGATTCATATTTTAAAGGGATAAAAGTAAAAAGAGACACCAGCATTTCATGAGAGATTAAAATATAGAATATTATGTTGTTTGCTTATGCAGGGAAATAGTGCAGCAGAGGTCAGAAATATCTTTACCATTGCTGCAAAGGAACATGACTAAGCTTAATTAATGAATAATACTACAAAACATTTTTAAGGGTATTGGTAACAGTAATAACTGTTTTTTGTCTTAATGACTTCAATAATTTCCTAGATAAGGATGAGACATTTTTATTTCTTTCTCCTCACAAAAATTCTATTTTTACCTCTTCATTTATCTTGTATTTGTTCCATTTAACTCTTACTATTATGTTAAGGTATTGCATATTACTTGTCACATCAGCCAAATTATTTAGTACATTCTTAATTTTTAGTGTATCATTTCATGACAAAAAGAAAGATACCATATTTCTTCGTTGTCTAATGTCTACAGTTTTTTTTCTGCTTCAATAATTCTGAGTGATTAGAGTCTACTTATCGAATTCAACACTATTGTCAGGTTTTTCTCATTGTAGAAGTGACTGAACAACTAACTGAAACTGCAACAGTTCATTTTCAGATCTGTTTGATCCTTCTTTCTATATGCACACATGTATAATGCTGATCATTCATCATTATTGGCTTCAATTTTTAATTTGCCCTTTAACAGTTATAACACATTGTTCTGCAAGTCTTTAACTTTATTAATGTACTTTCTTTCATTGAACAAAATTAATCACTTGAAATATATGTAGTTAAATTTTCCTAAATAAAAAGGTAAAGATAGAAAATGTAACTGGTTGCATAGAACTTCAGGGATTTTCTTAATATTAAGGTAGTGGCTTTTGAATGTTAAAATACTTGAAATTATACTGTTAGTTTATGTTTCTAAGAAAGCAGGTTTTTTTCAAACTAAACTCATTTAATAGCTCTGTTGATGATGAAAATAAAAAATATACCCCAATCTTTCATGGATTTTTTTTCTTGAGGTTTAATGAATAAGAATTATATCAAACAGATCTTGTTGGCAAAGAGAGTAGATATGACACAGATTATATGCAGGGAGCAAATCCACTGAGCAAGCAGGGTCTGTTTCTACAAATGTACATCACACCATAAAATAGCCTCATCAAATTCAATCCTATGTAACACAAAAAACTTCCTAAGTGTCAGTGGAGTTTTGCTTTCTTCCACTAAAACAAACTACAGGCTTCCTCATTGTCCCTGAAGGCATGTATAACATCTTAAAAAGCAAAATCAAAAGTCTATGTTAAAAGATAAATTATTTGCCACAGAATCTGAAGGAGTCCCTGAAAGAAAAAACGTTAACATTTTGTTTAAATAAACAAAACTATTTTTTAAACTAAATCCCCTTAAAAAGATATCTTTCCTTTCAATATGGAAGTTTTAGTTTTCAAATATACAATTTATTTTTCAAATATTTGTTGGATCTTTCAGCACAGCATTTGTTTGTGACATTATTATATCTGTACTTAAATTCACTCAAAGCATTCTTATTTATAATTGTTCCTATACTTTCCTATTTTCAGATAAATTTTTGATATTAGAAAAGGTCTATTTATTTTGTTCTGAATAAAAACAGTAATATCCAGATTCATTTTTTTTCAAAATTTACTCTATTAATAAACACCATATGTAAAGAGTGTGAAAGTGACTTGGAGGATCTGAAAGCTCACAGAACGTGACTTTTGTTTTGCTGTAGTTCAATATTTTAAGCTCCATGATACAACTTGGCACAACTCTTGAATACACATATTACATTCAGTTAAGATGAATCTCTGTTCAAGGCAGAATCTGGACCAGCTTCAGAGCAGCTGACTGCAGACTGTACTGCAAAAATGTAACCGAGATACAACAGTGATGTGATGTGCAAGTGATGTGTACAACTGAAGAAAGGTTTGCTGACAAAAAGGTGGCAGAATTTGCCTAAATGTAGTTGAAAATGCCTCTTTATTTGCTTCTGATGCTTATATATCCATCTGCACAAGCAGCCTTAGATTCAACTATGTGTCTAAAGCATACATGTCACTTATAGTGGACAAATTCATTAATCAAAGCTACTAACACAGAATTGTTTTTTCTCCTTTTTCCTCACTCTACTACTGCAATGTTAGCTAGCAAGCTAGCTCCTGCCCAAGCCCCTGTCTCCAGCAGACATCGAATTATCTTTTGTACTGAAGCAATACGAATCATAGAAAAGAAGACATGGAGAACAGCAAGATGTTTGTTGTCAGCACAGTGACAGCATCACTTTTAAACCTCTCAGTGGTTTCCCTACCTCTTTGAGGAGGGAAGGAGGCAAGGAATAGTCAGGATTAGGCAAAAAGTTGTCTACTCTACAGTTACTGAGGGGTGTGGGCTAGTCAGGGATATCTTCCAAGCAACAGAGTACTCCTCAAGTCAGGTGAACTGACTGATACAGACTATTTGTTGTTACCAGCATTTAAGTGAAAATCACTGTTAGAATAATGAAAATAGTTTTGATTCAATGCCTGAAACCATCTAAAATGGCAGTTAAGCAATTAATAAGATTTTCCTTTTCTGAAAGGTCCTATCATCCTTCTCTTCTAGAACCAGTGTATTCTACCCAGCTTGCAAGTCATAAATTTTCACAAGTTGCTGACCTGACAAAAGATAATCATGTATGTGCACACTGATGTCATAAAGAACCATCAGTCTCACTGACACAAAGCTAGTAAGAAATCTAAAGTCTTGGCCAAATGTTCTACAGTAGACTAAGGCAAATGGAATGCTTATGGCATCACTGTCCTTTTTTATCGATGCGTACGTGCACCCATACATATGCTTATTTTAGTATAGTGATTTAACACAGTACTCCAGTGACAGGCAGAGCCACTATTTGACCAGCCATGCACTTAAATTTACTGAGTGACTTTTCTCACTCAACATGAGAGAGTGCTTTTCAAAAGTCTGCACGCAGCTAGCCCAGTTGATGTTAAAAATGATGACAGTATTCTTTTGTGACAAATAGAATAAGATAGTTGAGTTAAAGCTACATTAAAAGGGGAGGAAAGATATAAAGTTTGTTCCTACTTTGACTAGTGTTAATTTCCAAGTGATTTAGAATGAGAAGAAAAAACAATTTTATGTATAACCTATTTATCTATATCATTCCTCACCTCAGAAGCAGGGATGGTTACCCCACAGGGCTTTGTAGCTGCTGAAGAATGGACTGGGGAGGACAAGTAAGGCTGAGTGTTTGCAGAAGTGCACAATAAGAACAGGAGGTGACACGATGGAAAGCATGCAGCTTGCAGAGGCTGTACAGCTTCATTTTCTCTCAGAATGAGGGCAACCTGCATCTGTCCAGCTCCGGATAAATTACTAATAAGGGTTTGTCAAAGGATGTTTTAGCTGTGTAACAGTCATTGCCTGTAGAGATGCAGGTAATAAGTGGAAGCATGACATTTATTACTCCACATTGACAGTGAAGATGTTTCTCAAGGCATCTCATTCCATCATGCAGCCCAAATATTCGAGCCTCTGGATGGACAGCAGGGTTGTGTTTGGCCAACAAAGTCGCCAAATGCTCCTCTGAGGAATTACTTCAGTCCCAGCATCATGGCTGATTTCAGGATCAAAGGCCACCAACACAGCAGGGATCTCAGAAGATGACCTGAAGTACAATTTAACATTAGTCCTGCAGATTCAGGGGAAAGCCAGAGGTGTAAAATTCTTAAACACAAATATCAAGAGTTTATAGATATAATTCTGAAGAATATCTACAATAATATCTACAGGTGTTACTGTAACATTCAAAAGCTCCAACTGTGCCTTGACATTCAGCTATTGCTCTCACATATAAAGTCTCTCAAATTCCCATTTTTTCCACCACTCGTAATTTTCTTTTTGTTCCGTAATTCCTTCTAACACACTAATTCTCCCACTCCCTTAGTCTATTAATCATCATATTCCCAAACCCCTACAGCATACATGTTGCCTCAGTCCTTCTATCTACTGCTTTTATCCTTTTCTACTCTGTTGTTCATCTTCATTCTCTAATTAATCCAGGAGACGGGTAGCTGTATGTAGCATTTGGGTTAGCTAACATGTAGAGGAATCCTAAATGTTTACCATGTCTCTACAGCTGCATCTATTTCAGTAATTTTTCTTGTACATCTGTGAAGGTGTATTACATAATTGTAAGCGATAATGTAGAAGGACTCATTCCTATGTAACAGTGGAAAAACTATCCCATGGAGTGTGAAGGAGGGATTTTGGGGAGGGGTTTATCTCCCTCTAGGCATTTTCTTTTATTTAGCCTCAATAAACCACGATGAGGACTGAAACCATGCTCAGTCACTTCAAATGTTCACAAAGCAGAAGAAAGTACATGCTATTTGCATGGATGCAAAGGGAACAGAAGGCAAGAATTACATGTACCAATACCTAGAAAAGCCAATGCATGGACAGATTTATTGGCTATGTGCGAAAAATAGTGTTAAGAGCACTTCATCTTGATTACTTTCAAGTTTTCTTCCTCCTTTTTTTCAGAGCCTCTTTGTTAGCATGCTTTTCTTACTTTCCAAATCCCTTCTGCATAAAGACCACTCTTATACCTATGTTTGGGGTTTTTTCCTCCATGAGGTTATATCTGCTTTCCTCAAAATTAAATCCTGTAGCTCTTGTTTTCCAACTGCTCGGTGATTTTCATGCTACCTCCCTCTAAACTGTGTATTTAACTGTGTACAAGGAAAATACTTAGGAATTGAGAAAATGAAAGGCAGTGCACAACTTGAAACAGTAAGCAGTGACAGAGTTTCAACAGCCAAGAAAACAAAATTGTTGACGGAGGACAGAATAGTTGAAGATGAAGTGGCTTATCTTCAATCCTTTTCCCAGCATTTTCCTCCTGAAGCTGAGCTTAGATCTCACTAACACCTCTCTAAATTATTTCAGAATAGCCAGCCCAACATCCTAACAAAAAGTGTATTTCCAGTCTCTTATCAGCATTCTAAGGCAGCAAAACCTGTCTCCATAAAAATCACAGAAGAGGACAATTTGGACAGACTGGAAGAGAGGGAGGCAAGAATTCTCCTGCCTGTACGTAGATACTCCAGCCTCTGAGCATGCACATCTTGAGCCACAGAAGAGGACAGAGGCAAGGGAAACTGCTGCAAATATAACACTTCCCAGTCATGAACGTTCCTTATTTTCCATAGTGCTTCAGCTGTTAAATTTTCATCCCTCCACAGATGCTGAAATATACGCAAAAATCAGAGACTTCTGTACCTCATATGAAACTAACATATAAAAGGGAACATTTTTACAAGTTAAATAAATAGGTAGAGTCTGTGCAAACACTGATCTCCAGTTAACACAATAAACACTGGAAAATAAAATTAATAGCTGAATGATAACAGTATTAAACTCATCCAAAATAATAATCAGATATAGATTTTTAACTGTCTGTGACTGAGGACTCCTATGCATTTTTATAACTCATCTCCTTACAGAGTACATGCCTCCTTCAACATATAAATATTTGGAATCACAATTCACGTGTACTTGAATGTAATAAAATTTTCAAGAATTAAAGGCTTAATTAAAAAAAAATTGTATGACTGGAAAGCATATTTTAATCCTCAAACCCGAGAAGCCTCTGCATACTGTTTTGACTGCTTTTTTATCAACTTTATTTAGCATCCTTGAAACAAGTGGAAAAGCAATAATTAGCTTTGAAAAATTAGTATTTCCAAAATGCTTTACTTTAGACAAGTTCGGGGTTTTTTAAATTTTAATTGACTCATGTATTAGCAGTAATAGATTAAATACAAAAAGGTACTTGAGGTATTTTTCATCCTATTTCCTTCTTTCTGACCAATATCTACTAAATCTGTGCTTCTCCTCCAGACAGTTTGTAAAGCTTTGAAATAATGACTTTTTAAAAGCAGTTTTTGAAGTTGGGAATAAAATAGCAAACTAGAGCACTCTCTGCTGTTTGTCACTACTCCATGTTATTTTTTTAGAAACATCACCAAAAAGAATGTTGCATGCTCTTATGTTTTTTCATAACCCTGGCTTTTATTTAGGAACTGCAGATGGACAAGGAACGGGCATTACTACGGTACATCTCTTTAGATGATGTTTATTCAACAACTTAAAAAAAAATAGGTTTAAGATTTTTTTTTTCTTGCTAAATTAACTATCTCCTAACATTCTTTGGTAGTGTTTATTTCATAATATACACATTACCTGTGATCTTGAGTGATGCATAGAAGATATTGATTTATTACATATTCTTTATATTGATAAAATAGAGAAAAACTGGCCCTAGTTAAGTTGTCAGCCTTGGCTTTGAAAACGCTAACTTCTGTTCCTTCTTACATCATATTCATCTGTAACATGTTAATAGCAATTGCCATGTCACACTGTTGTGAAGGTAAATATTGACAAATGTGACGTGTCCAGCTACTGTAGTAAAATATAAGATGGGCAGCACTCCATAAAGAACAAACAGATGAGCTAGAACATTAAAGAAGAGTGACCATGGGGCTTCCATTTCTTAAAATTTTCTGCATGACATGGGACAGTATTTACTGCTTAACAAATTTCCACTTTTAGAGAATTCTTAGTTGTAAACTTTCCTCCAGGGAAACCCACTGGATTCTACTCCAAAGCTAAATTTGAAGAAAGTAACATATAACGGAATCCAGTAAAGCTTGGAAACAAAATACAGGGACACATGCTCAGAGACAACCTACGAGCCCAGAGACTTTATTAAAGACCATTTCACTGTATTCAATGGGAGTTAGTCTGGATCCTATGGGCATAACCATTTGGAGCAGTGAAGTAATGCATTTAATTTTCCTCATGAATGGTGTTTCTTCCAGGTGACAGCAACACAGATACTAGGTCCTAAATCCAGCAAATTGTTGCAAATGAATAAAGTCACTGAAAAAAAAAATCAGTCTTGCACTCTTTCTCATTTATGCTTTTGTTGGCTCTTTTCAGCTAGTCAACAGTTCGGTATAATGTGATTTACTTTCCCTATCACTTCATGTACTTTAGATTCTGAGGTGATGATACTTGCCCAGCTTTGCAAATGTAATTTTGAATCTTTGATACAAGGCAAGGATTGAAATCTTAACTGTTCAATCAGCAGGACTACTGCCGCCAACTCTACTAAGGCCTGGAGCCCATCAAAAAGCAGGAAGATAAAATATGCTTATATTTGCATCTTATCTATTACCTTTTTTTGGCTTTTTTTACCAAAAGTAACCGGAAAAGAAGGAAAAAAAAGAGAAATAAAGAAGGAAATATAAAGAAATTGAGGGAGAGAATAAGGAATGAGAAAAGAGGCTGAGCTGCAAGGGTAATCAATTTTGATATCAGTAAAATAAAATACAAAACTACACATATTTCATAATTCTGTGGTTTAAAAAAAGCAACTCTAGTTTTCAGTTGAAATGGTTTTTCATCAAATATAGTACCATAAAATATTTTTTTTTTGTGTGCAGCTGTATACATCTCAACTAAAAAGCAAAAGCTAAAGAGCATGGATGAAAAAACCTCAGTCAACTTCCATAACACTCAATATCACAAATAAATACTAAAAAACCCCAAACACTTTGAATGTTTTTTTTTTTTACTTTCTGAAGGCAAAACTAAGAAGATACTGTAGTAGCTTTAATGAAATGTGGTTACTAGCTTACGAACAAACAAGAGACACTGAGAACAAGCACACTTTTCCTGATATATAGTCAAAGTAACTAGAATTGATAAAATGTCACTGCAGAATCATTGGAATAATATGACCACGATCAAAATCTCCAATTTCTTTAGAAATGGCAAATTCAGACTACAATTCTGATGGTCTCTTTATTTAGAAGACAGAGTGATTTATCTATAACAATGTAAGGGACTGTGGAAACGTTGATGCATGAAATACATATAACTCAAGTGACTCTCACCTTTTAAAATAAAAAATTAACTCTATCTTTGTAAAACAAGAATCTGTGTCACAGAAACGTATATGACGATTCCTGAGCATCTTTTTCGAGTCCAGAAAACTGCAGTGAAAGCAGCAATGCCACAGGGCCGCAGGAAAAACCTTGGAATTTTTAACGCACATTTAATTTCAAACACTTTCCCTCCCACCTACGCGGTTTTGCTACAAAGAGCATCTCGCAGGTCCCGGTACTTTTTGCTCTCGCAGCACCGCGCTCCCGCCCCCCCCACCCCCCTCCGGGGGAGCCGCGGCTAATGGTGGCTGCGGGAAGGGCACATCAGCGGGGGGACGGGGGGTGCAGCAGCAGAGCGCAGCGCTGCCCGGCTCGGGGCTCCCTCCAGCCGCGGGCGGGACGCCCGGCCCAGAGCCCGCAGCGCGCTCCCGCTCGGCTTCCCGCTCGCTCCCGCCCCGGCGCACGTGCAGGAGTTTCCCCTCGGACAAGTGCAGCCGCGCGCGGGACACACCCCTCCCGCTCCACGCGGGGCAGCGAGCGCAGGCGGAGGGGGCGGAAAGGGCGCCCCCCCCCTCCCTCTCTCCCCGCCGCTTTCCCACCACACGCAACTCGGCGGAGCGGCAGCGGGCGGGCCCGGCCCCGCTCGACCCTCCCCCCTCCGGCTCTCCCGCGAGCGCGGGGCCACCGTGTGCATACCCCCCACCCCCCACCCCTTCCCCACCGACTGCGCAGGCAGGATGCGCGCGAGGCCGCCATCTCCCCCCCTTCGCCGAAGCCCCGCGGCGCGGCGGGCACCGCGCTCCCGCAACGACGGAGACAAAGTTTGTATCGGTGATGGCGGAGGCGCCCGGCATAGGCCGGCTCGGTGCATGCCTGCCGTGTGGATGAATCGCGGCGGGCGGGCGGGGGCGGAGGAGGGGGGGGGCCGCGGCCGGCGATTGGGCGGCGCGGCGCTCGGAAGCACTTTGTTTTCTATTCTAATGAGGGCGGAGCGGGGCTTGTGGATATTTACGTTGAGGCGGGAGCCGCCGCCCTTCATTCACCCACATGGTCCCCGAGCCCGGGCGCCGCCGCCGGGACCTGCCTTCGCGCCACTTCCCTCCCCACCCCCNGGAAGAAGCGGGGAGCAAGGGCGCATGGCCGCGGCGGCGCCTCCCGAGCTCGAACACGGGGCGGGAGGGGCCGGAATGAGGGAGATTTGAAAAGGCGTGCGCGCCGCTCGCTGCTGCAGTGAGTCCCGACGCCCCCCGCCCCCCCAGCTCTCCGGGCCCGGAGAGGGGAGCGGCCGAGCCCCCGGGGCCAGGAGGGCGGCACAATGGCAGCTGCTGGGGGCCGGGCGGGGGTTTGTGCTCCCGCGGGCCAGGCCCGTCCGGGAAAGTTTGCGCCGTGCCCGCTGCGGGGCGGGGGGAGTTGGCGGCATCAGAACAAAGCCGCACATGGGGCAGAGGCCGTGGCGGCGCGGGGGCTCCGCTCGCCGCCCACGCCCAGCTCGGGGAACGGCAGCGGCGGTAAAAGAGGCGGCGGCGAGGGAGGGAGGGAGAGCGTGGAAAGGAGACGGGGAGAAGGGGGAGGCGGCGGCTCTCGGGGAGTTCCCGGCGGAGGTGCTTTGTGCTCCACCGCCACCCCCCCCCAGGGGAGGGGGCGCGGGGCCCCGGGGAGGGGGCAGCGCCGCGAGCGCGTCCCGGGCCCCTCCGCATGGGCTTTTGTTCGCAGGAGGGGCGGAGGCGGCGGGCCCTCCTCCACCCCACCCCCTTCCCGGCCGGGCGCGGGCTCTCCGCCTCTCCCGGGCAGGGGGGCGAGAGGCAGCGGGCGGGCCCCGCGCCGCCAGCGCCCGGGAGCCGCGGGCTTCATTACGAAATCGGCGCGGCGGCAGCTGCGGGGCCTCGGTGGCGCCATGTTGCTGGGGGGGGAGGGAGGAGGCGGGGGACATGGCGGCGGCTGCGTGCTGGGGCCGATTGTTCCCTGTTAGGCCCGGAGCCGCGTGTGGGCAGCGGCGGCCGCGGGGAGCCGTTTCCCCTCCCCTCCCCCCCGCCGAGGCCTCTTCCCGGTCTGGGTGGCCCCCGGGAGCGGGTCGGTCCGGCCTTTTTCCCTCCACGCGGGCTGCGGGGCTCGGCGGGCCCGGCCGGGCGGTTGGGGGCGGAGGATTGGGGGGGTGGGGGGGGCGTCACGCCGTAGCCGGGCTGTGACCTCCGAGTTGCCGGCGGCGGCGCCCCCTGGCGGCCCAGAGCCGCGCGGCCGCCCCTGTGTTCTCGCAGGAGCACGTGCTGCGCGGTGAGGGGAGCGGGCTCGGCCCGGGCAGGGCCTGCGGCCCCCGGTGCCGGCTTGGAGGGGGACGGGGCGGCCCCACCGGGGAGCGAGGGGGGCTCGGCCCTCGGGGGAAAGGGGAGCCCGCATGTACCTTGTCGAACGGGGAGGCTTCTCGCCGTCTAAGCGGGTACCGGAGGCTTTCGCGCCCTCCCCGCGGGTGGAGTGGGGATGTGGAGCCCGGGCGTTTGGGAGCTTGCTTGGTGACTTTGTTCTCGGCAACAAAAAAAGCAAATAATTTGATGTTTGTTGCTTTTTTTTTTTTGCAGTATCGACGCATGCAGCAGGAAATAACGAAGGGCTTCTGTGGATGTTGCAGTGGTGCTTTTGTGGAGGAAGTTACTTTTTACAGAAAAGGGTAAGATTTTATTCTTTAAATAATTAATTTCTCAAAACGTATAGGCGGAATTGGTGCTTTTGAGTCCGAGCCTGAGGCTTTGGTTAGGAGTACTAAATTCCAAAGAGTTCCTTGGAATTGGAGGCACGTGTAGCATGACTTCACAGTTTCACTTATTTAAGAGGAGAATAATGCAGGTTTTTCAACCACTCGTTTGCTCAACTGAAGCAGCTGGGTGGTGAGAGAGTCTTAAGTACTTAAATTTGATATCTGAGAAATTTTTTCTTAGTCTGATTTTTTTCTCAGTTTTCACATAGTTTCGAAGTATTGTATTAAGCATGTTTAAAGTATCAGGTAGGAGGTTACTTTTGTGTAATCCTTAAAATCCATATTCCTATTAAAGACTAAAGTGTGGTTTCACATTTTCAGTGTAACACTACCCTTCTTTAATGAACTTTGAATCTGTAATAAGTAGCTGTGATTGGTTTTGCTGTATTTTGCAACCATCATTAGAAACTGCTTTTTGTGGCTGGATAGGCCAATCTACATAGAATGGCAGGAATTTTATTTTGAGGCAACAAAGCGAGTAGTTAAAAATTTGAAAGCACCTGGCATGTCATAAGATGCTTTCTGGACTTTAGAGAGCTGGTATTATGATCTCTCCAATATAATTTTTAAACTCCCAATTATCTAGAATTTGGCATAAGCTTTGTTTTTGCTTGACTTAATTCTTACTGGTTTTGGTTTTTTTTTTTTTGGGGTTTTTTTTTTTTTTGAGGAGAGGTGGTGGGAGTTCTTATGTTGTTTCATATTGGTGTTTAACTAATAGTTATTTTTATCTCCAAGTTGTAAGTGTTCTAAATGTGGTATGGGAGAGACAGTCAACTCATTTTTACAATTGGGCGCTTCTACTGTCAATCAGCATTAATTTTGATGCTCTTGCTATTGTGTGCGAGTCCTGGACTGGGCTAACATACTGCTTCAGCTTACTCTGAAGGAAATCTTCAGCCCAGGGAAAAATGTGTGAATATTTGTTCCAAAGCATGGTTGTCTTAAGGTGTGCGGTTCAAAACCTGATCAAATACTCACTTTGTTCTCTTCTTCCAGCAGGTACAAGGTAGACAACATATCCTGAATAACTAAAAACGCTGATTGCGTCAGAGTAATGTCAAAGTGCTTACAGTGCAGGTAGTGATATATAGAACCTACTGCAGTGAAGGCACTTGTAGCATTATGTTGACAACTGCCTCAGGACATCTTGCAGGACTTCAGAGGTTGGAAAGGTACAGTGTGGTGGTGTCGAGTACTTTTTGTACTAAGGTGCATCTAGTGCAGATAGTGAAGTAGATTAGCATCTACTGCCCTAAGTGCTCCTTCTGGCATAAGAAGTTATGTCTTCATCCAGTCACTCAGGTTAAGACTGTAGATGTTGCGGTAGTGTTCTGCTTTGCAGTCTTCTGTTAGTTTTGCATAGTTGCACTACAAGAAGAGTGTAGTTGTGCAAATCTATGCAAAACTGATGGTGGCCTGTTATACTCTACATCAAGGAGTTTGAATGGTTTCTGCTGGTTACAGGATATTTTGTGGCCTTCCTTACTTTAACAGCAGTCTAGTGAATGACAGCTCTTGTAGCACTAAAGTGCTTATAGTGCAGGTAGTGTTCACTAATCTACTGCATTATAAGCACTTAAAGTACTGCTAGCTGTAGAACTACATATTCAGCAGGTCTTGCAGTTTATTTGTTGTTTAATTGAACACTGTTCTCTGGTTAGTTTTGCAGGTTTGCATCCAGCTGTATGATACTCTGCTGTGCAAATCCATGCAAAACTGACTGTGGCAGTGACAAGTCAGTCAGTGAGTATGGAAAAATGGTACCCCTTTCTACACAGGTTGGGATCAGTTGCAATGCTGTGTGTGTGTCTCTGGTATTGCACTTGTCCCGGCCTGTTGAGGTTGGTGGGGATAGAGGCCGAAACATCTTCGTAGCTTTAAGGAATTTCTCCTTCAGTGATCCGGGAAATTTAAAATTTTAATTTTTTTTGAAAAAACACCATGTAATGTTGTGTGTAACAAGACTTTCATTTTCTGTATCTGGCTCCGTGTTTGTATGTACTGCATTTATAGCTTACGATATGTGTTTGCTAAAGTTCTCCAGCAGGGATTATAGTTTTTAAAACTTTTATTAGCTATATATTAAACTGAGATGGATACTTGTTTATAGTTTCCTCATTAATTTATTAGGAAGACATGGACCTTAGGTATTAGAAAATCTAGATGAAAGTTACAACTTTTTCAGTGTAAGCTTGCTTTTCAGACTCAAATTATATAAAGGAGTTGGCAGCTTTTTTTTTGTAATGGTTTTTGTTATGTTGGAGCTCTGTGTATGTTCTGATTGGTGATACGAGTGTGCTTCTAGCTTTATTTGTCAAATTCTGGACTAATAAATGAGGTTACAGGCTGGGCCTTAATAATTCCTGAGCTATGGAATCTTTAATGCTAGTCAAGTGTTCGCTTCTTGTGGAGTATCTACATTTGTGGTAACAGTGGTCAACTCGTAACCTGTGGAATGAATCACTTTGCATGTGACACAGCAATGAAATAAAACATCTCTTGAGCTACCTGAAGAACTTAACTGCGGGAAAAAGTCATCCATACAACTGCTTCAAAGAAGCTGAGGTTGGCAGGGGGAAGACATGGAACTGGCTCTGTAAGGAAGTGTCAATGCAAAGCCTGCAAGTGGAGCATTCAAGAATGAGCTGAATGTTAGTAAACTGCACTTGGTAGCTCAAACTTTTAATTTCCTGAAATAGCTTCCAGAGGCTTAATGCTGTAAACTTTGAGTACCTAATTTGTCACTTACAGCTGCAAGACTATATACTGCTCCAAAGTTCCTTTGTGGCAGGAAAATTAAGAATATTTGGGTCAGTGCTACCCTTGCTGTTCTTCAAATTAAAAT
Organism: Piaya cayana; assembly: GCA_013389865.1. NCBI lineage: Eukaryota > Metazoa > Chordata > Aves > Cuculiformes > Coccyzidae > Piaya > Piaya cayana. Next base: position 40,073 of record WAAB01025928.1, read on the forward strand.
GGAATACTAAGCTAAGTGGGTCGTTGTTCCTAAGAGTGCCAAATGCTGTTTTCCAGAGTCAGTGCATATAGTGGTGCTGTCTCAGAACATTACTCTGTCGTCTAGCAAGACATTTAAAATTTTTCTGTGCAATACATTTGGCATGTCTTAAGTTGCATTCTGAAGTAGCCAAGCCAACTTAGGCTTTTTACTATGTGCTGCTCGATTTCTGCACCTTTTGCCACCCTATTTTTTCAAAATATATTGCTCAGATAGGTTTCTTGCCCAAAATACTCTTTTTCCAAGCTTAAAATGTTTTGCTGATTGGGAGATGCTTCTGTCAGTGCAGTCAGCCCATGAAGATGCAGCATGTTTTTTTCTGATTTGTGTACAGTAATTTTTTTTCAATTATCTGCTGATGGTGACAGGCCTAACTCCTTTTTGAGTGTAAAAGCGATACTCTAAAAGTTGCAATGCAGAAAGCGTTTTTATATGTGAGAATGTTTATACTGCCATGTAAGCATCTCATTTTGAAATTCCTGAATATGTATGTTGCAGTTAGACAATGAAGCTTGTTAAAACTAAGTGTTTGCAGAAGTAGTTTTTATGCTTATGGAGCCTTGAATTGTCTATCAGGTATGTTGAAGTGTATCTAGTTCTGATACTTTTGTGTGAAAATAACCTATGATATCTGTTACTGTTTTAGTCTTTAGTTGCCTAGACTCCAAAAAAATGTTTTTACATGGTGCAAGACTGTAAGGAACAATTTTGTGACTGTCATTTTAAAGACATGATAAGCTATGCTTTAGTCAAAGAGCAGTTATATCAATGCCTGTGTAAACTAATACCGGTCTTGTTTGCATACTTTCAGAATGGCTTTGGCTTATTAATTATGAAACTTCTGTTACCAGAAGTTTTAAATTAATCACACATGTTCTTCTGAAAGTATCTGTAATGCTTCTATACTGTGTCAGATACATTCTAATATAGCAGTGGCTTTCTCATGTGTACATAATGAGTGAATATAGTCTTGCCATATCAGGTACACATAAATTTTTTTGCAATCACTTGAGCATATCCTAAGAAACGCCTGTTACTCCTGTGTGTGTTAGTTCCAGTGCAGGTGAGGCACTGAACTCTAGTTGACAGAAGATGGTAGGGAGAGAAGTAGTCCTGCTAAATTCAGCTGATTTTACTGAAATAAGCTGAGCCTTGCACAGTGTTTTTGTAGAAGGTTGGAGTGGAAATGTTAGGTAGCTAAAAACACCATCAGTTTTAAAATCCTGTAGAAATAAGAAGCACTTTCTCTACATGTATTCAGCTGAGTGTCGTGAAGCAGCTTATTTCTGGCTTTGATACAGGTAAAAATTTTTCAAGTGAAGTGATAAGAATAGCTGTATGAACTTATCTGAGGTTAGCACTAATGAAGATAAGCCTGCATGTTCTTCTAAACAGAAATTCTAAGCAGTGTTCATACTTGCCTAATGTTTTAATTTAGTACAGTTAGATTTATATGGAAGACCTTGTTTGTTAACCATAGAAAAGTTTTCTCTGTACACTCTTTACTATCTGAAAGCATGCTGGGAAGATAAGCAGGTTTTTCACTAATTTACTGCTAGATGATACTGAAAAAACAGCTTAGTTCCTTAGAATTGACTTTCTTGTATTGACTTCTTAGTATCAAAATAACTAGCAAGATGACTTTCACGAGGAGACATTTGAGTAATAGGTAGTTTGTAGGCATCAAATGAATATAAAACTGGAAAGGGGACATCCCCTGCTGTGACAGCAGAGTTTATCCTGTGTAGATGGCATACAATCGTGAGGAAATTAACATAGCACTAGTTATTCTGCTTCTCACCAATTCTCATCTCTAAAATGCATTGTATTTGTGTAGTTCATAAGTGATCTTGTCTACAGAGTCTTCTAGACCCATGGCTTTCTTCAAATCTGGGACCTTGCCCACAGGGTTTGTTTACACGCCACTTTTGTCCTGCCTGTAACCTCCTCCCCCACACGTCTAAGCTAGATCTCATTCTCTAAGCCTTTCTCCTCTAAATATTTGGGGTTAGTAGCTGCAGCTGAAAAGGCGACTAGCATTCAGTATATAAAGCACTGAAATTTCGTGGATACAGGAGCCAAAAGCAACTGATCATAAAGTGGTGGGTGGACTGCATCAAGTGACTCTTCATCATAGCCTTTCTATGAAATCTACAGTTTTGTTCTCCAAGAGTCTGAATTTCTGGTCATTTGCTTTCCTGTTTGCTCTTTTGGATAATGTGTAAATTCGAAGATACTGGGGGGAAAAGAAATGCCATTAAGATTCTTTATTCTATTTACTGTGTGATACCCTTCTTTTTGGATCATCTGCTGCATTTGTGTCTTTTAAGTCTGTGACAAGCACCTCTCTTCCCTCAGTTGATATGGTCAGCAGAAGTGTTGAGTGTGGTGCCATGTTAACAGATACATGAGAATTTATCCTGTTGTCAGTGACGCTAGACATACTTTCCTGCTTTGATGTTACTGCATGCTGCTGCTTCTGAAACTTCCCATTTTGGAAGGTTTGAAAGGGAAGGAAAGCAAAAAAAATGGCACATAAGTTCAGTGAAGTTAAGCTTTTAACAGAGGACTAAATACAAGGCAGTTAAAGGCAGTAAGACTCCTGGCTGGAGGGGAACTGACTAGTGGACCCATGAGCAGAGACTGCATTGTAAAAATGGATCTTTAAGTTAATCTAGATTTTCCACTTCTCTAAGGAAAAAAAAACAAACAGCATTAAATTTCATTCTTACTGTTTAATAAAACTTCATTTTTCATAGTGATTGTTTGCTTCATGTTTCCAAAGTGATTTAATAAAAGAACAGTTCTGTAAAATCAGTCTTGTATTGGACAACCATGGGATTTTCTTGCAGGGGGTGGGAGGCTGGTGTGAGTTTGATTTTGTTGGTTTTTGTTTTTGTTACTGGGAGTGAGATGTGGTGGTTGTCATTACACTTGACTCACTAAGGTGACATGACACTTGAGTAATTCTTAGTATCTGAAGAGAACGCTTGGTTACAAGCTGACTTCAGGCTCCTTGGGAGCTGGATCAGGTTCTTAGAATGGGTGGCAAACTACAGACAAAGCTGCAAATGTGAATGGTTTTAATTTGGGTAACCTTAAATGTCCTATTTTGTGACTTGAAGAGGTTCATTGCTAAAGGACTGATTCCTTAAAGCATCACAAGTTATACCAAGTTTAGGCTCTTGCATGTGGCCAACATGCTTTGCATGGAACAGGCTTTTCACACGAGTTTGTTGAACAGAACTGGCTGAGAATTCTAACTGATCAAATGCTTATTTTGGTGATGCCTGCTGGTGCATATCTGGGGTTCAGACTAGCTTTGATTTCTGTCAGCAGGGCTAGCTGATTAATGCTTGCTGTTAATGTACAGTCTGAACTAATGGAGCAGTGTTTGAAAATACAGGAAGTAATGTGACAAATGGCTTGAGTGCTAGTCTTAGTATGTTGTAGTCACTGGAAAATCAGTCTGCTCTTGTGAGTTTGGTTGAATAGGTGTGTATTTTGGGGAAACTGACCTGTGGATAAGTGGTGACTGATCTTGTCCCACTTCCAGTAGAAATATGTGGGCCTGTTTCCTGCTTGAAGTGCAATATTCCCTGGGAGATGGGAAGTGATCAGGGATGTGGTTAAAGTTAGGGAAGATGAAAACAAGAATGTATGGGGAAAGAAAAAGAGTAGGGGGCTTGGTTAAGACGGGAGACCACTATAAATGTGGGTTACTTAATCTGTATTTTCTATGCCTTGTACACTGCTGCGACTGACAAGAATGCTACAGCAACTGTCCTGCTGTGGGGCATGTCAGCAGTTTGGATAGAAATGGTCTGGATTTTAACAATGGATAAGGCATTTTACAACAATAAGAAACCCTTTGGGTGACGTTATAGAATCTTTAAAAGATTCCAGATACCCACATCTTTTAAGTGTGTTTATGGCAGTACTTCTTCCTGCTATAGAAAAAAATAACTAGTTCCTGCTTATTGTACTTGGGGCAGAAGGAAAGCTGCTGCTACTGTTGCACAGAACTGGAACTTTTTTAGTTGGTTCTCATGCTCTTTACTGTGCTCTCTGTGAAGATGTAAAGTAGGAGCACTTAGGAAGTATTGAGTCACTAGTTGTTTGATATGTACATATCTTTGCCTTCCCCCACTTTAGGAAAGGCCCATGTTTTATGTGGGAAATCAACTATAGCTACTGGAATATTACGGTGAGCTTATAAACAGTTAAAAATCTTTGTTTTAAACCCCTGTGGGCTTAAGGTTTTTGTACTTTACTAGTTGTTATCCAAACACAAAAAAAAATCTTAAAGGAATTGTCTTTTAAGTATCTCTACAGTCAAATACTGGAGTTGGAACTACGTGATGGCTGATTAGATTTTTCTTATTCAGTAAAAACATTGAAATGAAAGGCTTCGTAATGCAACAAGAATGGCTTATGGACAACGTAAACTACGTAAGTGTTGGTGTGTGTGATAAGCTCTGCTAATGGGTTTTTAGTTTAGGTAAAATCTTCCTAATTCTTAAATAGCAAAAGCTTTTGAAAAACTTGATGAATGAATGGTAATTGATACTTAGATTTTTTGATTGGAAATGACTTTGTGTGGTGGAGCTATGTGGTTGCGTTATCTTAGGTAATAACGTATACTAAGCAAGGTACTGCAGTTCTGGGATGTAGTTTCTTTCTTTGCATCAGCATCAGACAGCATAAAAGCTAGTCATTAATATGCATTTGTGTGTCTATTGAAACAACTATTCCACTGCAAGTCAGTGATGTCTGAAATTACATCATGCTTATGTTCTGAAGGTCTGTTACAGGAAATAGCCTTTCTTAGCATTTTGTGTTAAGAAGTGCCCCCTTTCAGACATCGCTCAGAAATTCCACAAGCCCATATTGCAGTACAATACCACACAGGGTAGATAACGTTCATGAACAAATTGTGCCCTCTGAACTGCTCGGTTCATAATTTGGCTCCAGTCTGGAGATCATACAGCTAGGTTTTAACATTCTTATTTACACCACCAAACACATGCTCCTTTTATTTGTTGGCCTCTTCTACTAGAGATTCCCCCCCGATCTTGCAGAAACAGGTAGCTAGTGTTTCTTCTAAGTGTTGAATTGGATTTCTGTGCAGGTGAGTATGCTGTAGGAACTGGTTAGGGGTTGGAAAGCCCAAATATGCTTACATAATTGCAGGAATGAATGTAGAATTCATTTTGGAGTTGTCATGATGAACAAATGTAGCAGAGGCCCCTGGATTGCTGTCAACTGTCAGCCTGTAAGCTTGGGACACCTCTGACTTTGTGACAAACTGGGACTAATGATGCTCAATGCTAAAAAAGAAAATTTGGCTCTAAATTCTGCCTTGGTCTTCACGCTTAATAACTGGGTTCTTGGGGAAGTAGTCAGTTCTCCCCATTTGTATGTCTCCATGTAATCTGAGGTGAAGTCAAATGATTGAATTGTGCATAGATCCTAGTAGGCAGCATTTGTATGAGGGGCTGCTTTAGCAGGGGAGGCAGGTTTTGCTCAGGGAGATGGCACAAGCAATGTGCAATATGGGTTATCCACAGAGTGCAAACTAAAGTGAGCATGTTCTTTGTCTAGCCAAGTCTGAGTCAGCTCTGATTTTAAGCTGTATTCTGAATTAAGATGTTTCTTTCTACCTTTATTTCCTAGCAACTCATGTCTAAGGATTGTACCAGTTACTTAGAGAACAGATGTTCACTTATTGCTATCTACTATTCCAAGCTATTTTTATACTTTTCTAAGGTTTATTTATTAAATGTAGTCAATAATTAAGCACTCAGTACAAAGATGCATTTCCACATGGATTCAAGTATGCATGACACTTGCATTTTGGAGGAGAAAAAAGCATTAATATATTTGTGTGACTAAAACATTTGTAAACATGAGAGGAGATTGTTACGGCTGGAGGTTAAAACTTATGGTTACAGTGAGAGAAGAAAATAATAATTGGAAGAGAACCCTGTATGTTGGGGAGGCTAGAACTAGTTTCTTCAACGAGGTGTTGAGGTAGAATGTGCTTGGAATTCTGAGCATTGTTTTGCCACTGGTAATACTGCAATTCTAATTTGCAGTAGCTGCATATATTGCAAACCTGGTTTCATTAAAATAGAGTGAAACCCATATTTGTGGTTTTTTTATTGTTGATTTTTTTTTTTTTCCCCCAGAGAAGTGAAAAAAGTGAAAGAAGTCTGCAGGGCTTTGTCTGCTGGACCACTGGACTATGCTCAATTTTTTTCTCATTGTTGTATCCTAATATGGCTGTTGAGTGTGCCCAAGAGTATTTTTATTTTTCTAAGTGATCTCATTCAGCTCTGGTGGTATATTGTGCATAGGGAAGCTTAGTGATTTTTTTT
>WAAB01025928.1:47102-69669 GCA_013389865.1 Piaya cayana
GATCTTGCAGAAACAGGTAGCTAGTGTTTCTTCTAAGTGTTGAATTGGATTTCTGTGCAGGTGAGTATGCTGTAGGAACTGGTTAGGGGTTGGAAAGCCCAAATATGCTTACATAATTGCAGGAATGAATGTAGAATTCATTTTGGAGTTGTCATGATGAACAAATGTAGCAGAGGCCCCTGGATTGCTGTCAACTGTCAGCCTGTAAGCTTGGGACACCTCTGACTTTGTGACAAACTGGGACTAATGATGCTCAATGCTAAAAAAGAAAATTTGGCTCTAAATTCTGCCTTGGTCTTCACGCTTAATAACTGGGTTCTTGGGGAAGTAGTCAGTTCTCCCCATTTGTATGTCTCCATGTAATCTGAGGTGAAGTCAAATGATTGAATTGTGCATAGATCCTAGTAGGCAGCATTTGTATGAGGGGCTGCTTTAGCAGGGGAGGCAGGTTTTGCTCAGGGAGATGGCACAAGCAATGTGCAATATGGGTTATCCACAGAGTGCAAACTAAAGTGAGCATGTTCTTTGTCTAGCCAAGTCTGAGTCAGCTCTGATTTTAAGCTGTATTCTGAATTAAGATGTTTCTTTCTACCTTTATTTCCTAGCAACTCATGTCTAAGGATTGTACCAGTTACTTAGAGAACAGATGTTCACTTATTGCTATCTACTATTCCAAGCTATTTTTATACTTTTCTAAGGTTTATTTATTAAATGTAGTCAATAATTAAGCACTCAGTACAAAGATGCATTTCCACATGGATTCAAGTATGCATGACACTTGCATTTTGGAGGAGAAAAAAGCATTAATATATTTGTGTGACTAAAACATTTGTAAACATGAGAGGAGATTGTTACGGCTGGAGGTTAAAACTTATGGTTACAGTGAGAGAAGAAAATAATAATTGGAAGAGAACCCTGTATGTTGGGGAGGCTAGAACTAGTTTCTTCAACGAGGTGTTGAGGTAGAATGTGCTTGGAATTCTGAGCATTGTTTTGCCACTGGTAATACTGCAATTCTAATTTGCAGTAGCTGCATATATTGCAAACCTGGTTTCATTAAAATAGAGTGAAACCCATATTTGTGGGTTTTTTATTGTTGATTTTTTTTTTTCCCCAGAGAAGTGAAAAAAGTGAAAGAAGTCTACAGGGCTTTGTCTGCTGGACCACTGGACTATGCTCAATTTTTTTCTCGTATCCTAATATGGCTGTTGAGTGTGCCCAAGAGTATTTTTATTTTTCTAAGTGATCTCATTCAGCTCTGGTGGTATATTGTGCATAGGGAAGCTTAGTGATTTTTTTTNTGCAGGAAGCTCCACCTGAGCATGAGGAAGAACTACTCTGGGGGTGACAGGTGACTGGAACAGGCTGTCCAGTGAGATTGTGGAATCTCCTTCTCTGGAGATACTCAAAACTGACCTGGACACGTTCCTGTGCAACCTACTGTAGGTGAAGCTGCTTTAGCAGGGGTTTGGACTTGAGACCACTGAAGATCATCTTCCAACTTCAATGATTCTGTGATATTATGGAAATGTTATAGTTTTGAACCATTCAGTGAAGAGAGTAACTGAAGAGTTACCCTTTGTTGTGACAAGAGTTGATTGTAGTTTCTTGGATACTCTTAATCTGTATAGGACACTGTTGGAATTCATGGTTTTCAAAATTTCTTTAACAAAAGTCAAACACATCTTCAGCGTGAGAATGAATGGAGCATAGTGCTTTAAAAGGAATCAAAGCCTTGAAGAATCCAGTCTCGTATTTTGTGATGGTTTGCCCTTAGAGTGTCCTGTCCTGGATTCCAGCTGAAGATGACTGTTCTGTTAACACTGCTTTCTCTTCCTCCTGAAATTGTATAAAATTTTCTGGCAGCATAGCCTAGTGTATCAAAAGCAAGCCTTTTTACACTGATTGGATTACTTGTCTGGGTTCCTTTCATGTAGCAGTTGTCAAAGTAGCATGTCTGGACACAACCTGGAATCCAAGCTCTACCCTTCATCAACTGGTGTAATTCCCACCCAAAGTCAAGCAGCATCACTGGCCTTGACAGACACACTTCGTGCTCTGACATGCAAGTGGTTACCTGAGGAAATAGTTTGTGGGAGCTGTGAACAGCACTATATGTATGGAGCATTCAGTATTAACAGATGGGTAAATGGTGTCTATCTCGGAGCACATCCAGGTGTCTGCAACATATGTGAGACTATACTTGAACATTATTTGCTGTATTTATGCATACGTGTAGTTCCACTTGGTAAGTGTTTCTCTAGTACTGAATTAGTGTTCAATCTAAAATATGTGTTAATCTGTAGGTCTTCCCCTATGGGGATAAGATAGCTGTAGTACATTGCGAATCACCTACTTCTAGAAATGCAGATTTCTAGGACGTTATTTAAATAGAATTACATTACATGTTACATTCTTTTAGAAGAAGCATGGGGAGTCAGCAAGAATGTAAGCGTATTCTTACAGGCATTGCAGAAACAAAAAAACTGTCTAGCACTCAAAAATTGAAGGGACATACTTTATTCATATAACATATGGGCTATGTACTTAGAGTTCTGCCCGTCATAAACTTGAGTCTTTCCTCTGTAGCCTGCAGGAGCTTGCAAAGTCTGCCCCTTCCCTCTCTTATAAAGTTAACTGCAAGGGGTGCATTTGCCAAAGAATCTAAACAACAGATGGGTAAAGAGGCTGTTTACTAGTGATCTTCTAGAGAGTTCTGATAAAGCACAGTGGAAGAAAACCTAGATTAAAGTTGTGTAAAAAAAATGTGTATCAATGTTTCTTCCCTGTCTGCTGAGAGATGGGAAGAGAAGGAAATAACTGAGTGGTAGATGCTGTAGGGGGGCTACCAAAGTAGTGTTAAAGATGCTTGAAAAGTCTCAGCTGGAGACTCCTTGCATGCAGTGGATGGGTGGTGAGAGGAAGGGCTGGTGGGAAGAGGAAGCGGGGAGGGATAGCAAAGATCCTTCCTTCACAAAGACTAGATCTTGTTTGGTTATAGCAAGTCACCTTAACATGTTGAAAAGAGAAAACCTATGAAAATTAAACTAAGCTGGGAATTAAAATACCTGTTGCTTTGTCCCATCTAAGGTTAATGGTTTACTGTGGCAGGGGGAAAGGTTATATTGTCCTTGGGCAATAAGCAAAAGTGGGAAATGTGATAAGTTTTCCTTTGTGTGCGATGCAGAGAACTTCAGATCAAACACCACTGCAACCACTGTTGTAACAGCTTTTGTTATGGTTCCGTCAGATGGTACACCAGACCACTATTCTGGATTGGGACACGGTGCTGCTGTGGCAGAAGCATTCTTAAAATTAAGTGGTCCTTGCCATTGTGATGATACCAGCCCCATGCTTGGAAGGATGACGTTTCAAAGTCTCCTGCTCTTACAGGTTTTATTCAATGTCTTGCTTGTGGGTGTCCAGTTTTGGCCTGATGTTGAAGTTCACTGGTATTCAGAGAAATAAAGACAGTACTTAAGTATACCAGGACATGAGCTGGTGTGCAGTGTGCTCAAGATACCAGAACTCTTCCATAAGGGAGCAACACCACCTTGTGCTTGACTGGTAAGGCAGGGCATGTGTGGTGTTCTTTCTTGTGGTAGCTGTAACCTGTAGAACTGGTGCATTAATTGGTAGTTGAATTTCCTGTGCTGTTTGAACTGTGTCAGAGCCACAACTAGCACCCTCAGTCTTCTGCTCACTTGAGAGATCTGCCTCTATTTTGCTGACTGAACATCCTCATCTATTGGGTTTTTGTTTTTTTTTTGTCCTCAGCAAAATCAGAACTTTCATAGTTTCTGGGACTCTGCTGTGCTCCTATTTTATAGTTAAGTTTGTATACCTTATTCTGAGAGCTTTGTGAATGGTAAGTACATTGGCATAAATAATCCTCACTGACCTGCTTGGCCTGTTCTAGTGTCAGGGTTACATTTACCCTTTCCTAAGAGTTCTTGGACTCTTAGATCTGCCAGCGGGTCTGAAAGTGCAGCATTTGTACCAGTGTTCTTAGACTTTGTTAAATTTAAAAGTTTTCTAGTCCATTGTGACACTAGTGTAAAAGCAGACTTTTTTTGCCTAAAATACCAGAATACTGAATATACTACACAATGTGGAGGAAGTCTAAGTATAAACACTTCGTGTGCAAGGGAATGTTGTAGCACTGTCTTAGTATAAGTGAGTAAACAGGCAAAGAATTAAAAAAAGGGAGAAACTTGGAAGGAAAATGTTAAGCAGAGGGTGATGTTGCACTTCTTATTTTGCTGAACAATCTAGCAAAATACACATTAGGTCTACAGACCTAGAACTGATGCTTAAGGTTCCTTCATTTAGGCAGCTTAATAAGTGGATAGAATAACCACCTGGTGTCTTTCTGCCACATTGCTTCCAACTGGAGTAGCTTTGGAGCTTCCAGTCTTCCCAACTACTACATCTGCTGATACCAGAAATGAACTGGAGATAAAAACACTTGGACTCTGACAAAAGGGATGCTTTTTTTGATACATAGTGCCAAAACCACAGTCTAATTAATGAAGGTGAATTTTAAAAGATGCAAATAGCATTTGTTGTAATAGACCTACATGTATTTAATGAAATTCCATTACTTTAAAGTTGATCGATGCTTTTGATCAAAGTTTGGATAAATAGCTTTTACTTTACAGCAGGTGGTTTTCTGTTCATCTTTAGAACTTACGCAACAATATGAGTAGCAGAAGATGGTGGGTAAACAACTTTGGAAGTTCACCTTCAATTAACATCAAGTGAAGTAAATTATTGGACCTAGGCATTGCTAACAGTTCGTGGCATATTTTTATTATGCCACAACCATGGTTCTTCAGAGTAGAATTTGTTATTGAAAGAAATGCTCATGTTCCCTTTACCTATAGTTACTCATCCCACTGGTCATGTGTAGATAATTAAGAATCTTTTATAGCATTGGTTAGTAATATTAACATGTCAGTTGAAGCTTGGTGTATGTTAGATTTTTAATAACTACTGTGAATTCCAGAAAAGGTTCTGGGGAGGCATTTAATAAAGCTACAGATATTTGCATTTTCTGATTTTTAAATTTCTTCTATTTCCCCTGGCATTTTTGGGGGGTAACCTTTTCCTCAGCATACAAGGTCAAAAGCTAACTGCTTATAAATGATGATACATCATTGCCCTTGAGGAGGCTGAGAAATGTGTTTATAAATGAAACAGGAGCATTCCTACTTCAAACTTAAGGAGATGTTTTTTTTCTTCACAACTGCTTTTTGTTTCCCTAGTTTACACTTCTCTAGTGTGTATAGCTACGTATGTTTTATGCATAAATAGGTGCATATTGGAATACTACTAATATACAAATTCTAGTGTATATTTATGTCCACACAATTAAAGAACAGGTTGGCTAGTAAAATTACTTTCTGCATGTTATCTGCTACAAATTATCAGGAAATGGAGAAGGGACCACTGTAGCTTGACAAAACTCAGGAAGGATGGAAGGACACGGAGGGAAAATACTACATTCTTGTCCAGGGATCTGCTATTACAACTAGGATACAAAATGAAAAGAGCAGTGGTGTGACCTTGCCACAGACGTTTTTATGTGCTCATGGGGGAATATTGTTTCTCTATTAAGGAATTTAGTGGTCCTATAATAGTAACAGAGTTAAGATGGCTGAAATAGGTGTTGAAAGGTTTGTGTCATGAAACTTCCATAGCTGGTTTAATAAGGTATTTGTTCTTGCTGTGGAGCTTGCCTCATTTGTGTTTATAATAATTTTCTTACTAGCTAGAGATATTACTTAATAGGACTAAGTAACATTGTCTTAACTGACTTGATTTGATAAAAGTTTTGGACTCCTTGCAGTTGAGCTGTATGGTTGACATATCTAGAAGTTTGCTCCTGTAGTTCATTTGCCATCACATCTGCTAACTCAAGACTGCAGTACCATAATACAAACTCAGCTTGTTCCAAGATGCTTTGCAAACTGAAATTATCAATAAACTTAAAAGCTTGTATGGTCCAGGTATTTCTTTGCCTGTGTTGTCTAATTCTGATGAAAATAGAATAGACTGTTTCAATGATCATCTAGTCTAACTGCCTGACTGAAAGGCTTGGGGCATTGACCATTTCTCTATGAAGCCTATTAGTGTTTGGCCACCTTTTCTGTAAAGAAATGGTTTCTGATGTTCAGTGTGAACTTCCCCTGATCCATTTTGAAACTCTTCCATGTGTCACTAGATATCATGGATAAGAGATCAGCACCTTCTTTTGCACTTCCCTTCCTCTGGGAGCTGTAGGGAGCCTCTTTTTCACTCAGCCTCTCAGCCACTCAGCCTCTTTTTCTGCAGACTAGGTGAGCCAAAAGTCCTTAGTTGTTCCTTGTAGGATATTGCTTCCAGCCCTTTCACAAAGTTTGTTACCTTTCTCTGGATGCATTCAAGGACCTTCCTAAATTGTGGGGGCCAGAATTGCAGAAAGTTTTGGAGATGAGGCTGCACCAATGCTCCATACAGTGGGATAAATCCCCTCTTTTGACCGGCTAGTTATACTCTGCTTGATGCACACCAGGATGCAGTTTGCCCTCTTGGCTGCCAAGGGACACTGCTGACTTATTGAGCCTGATGTTGCCAGCACCTCCAGATCCATTCCTACACAGCTGATCTCCAGCCACTCCTGTTGATTTGATACTTGTTCTCCATCATGGGTGCAGATTCCAGCATTTACACTTAATGCTGTTGATGATTGCTCAATTGTCCAACCTCTCTAGGTCCCTCTGTGAGGCCTCTTGTTCTTGAGAGTCAATCTCTCAGGGTTACAGGTGGATGAGGTACTGAGGGGCATGGTTTAGAGATTGGTGGGAATGGCTGAACTCGATCTGGTGGGTCTCTTCCAACCTAGTGATTCTGTGATTCTATGATTCTCTGATGCCCTCAACAAACTTGCTAATGGTGTACTCTACAGGATGCAGAGCTTGGGACAGCTGAGGCATTCGACTGCCTCAAGTGAGTTGGTACAGCTCAGTGAAAGAAATGTATGGTTAGAGTAGGTACTAAGGAAATTAGGGGGGATGAAAATATGTCTGCATTTGAAGATAAAAGTTCCAGATAACTTTTCTTTAAAAATAAAGTTTATTTGCTATTGTTCTGAGGTGTACTTTGAGCAGAACGTGTAGAGTTTTTTACCAGTATACTCTAAAGTAACTTGCCATTTTGATGATTAATTTATTAATTACCTTCCATTAAGTGTCTGAACATTATGGATATAATTGTTTGCAGTGATAAATGTATCAAATTCCCCATAAAAGGCAGGTGTAAGCTTGTCTTCATGAACTCAAGCACAAGGAATTGTTTCTGCTGTAATCCTTGATCAGTAACTCTTTCATTTGAGCGGGGGACCTTCTAGCGTGTTAAGTTTATGTCATGTCTTGAGAGGTAGTGAGAGAATCATCTAAGATATACATTTTTTATCAAATACAAAGTTTCAGAATTTTAATTGGATAAATAAGATAATATTGTGTTTTAAGTATAAAGAAGCTCAGTGGTGACAACTTACTTTTGCACATTGTTTTTTGTAGAAACTACTCTGGAATAAAAGTTTATAGGTAGCTGTTGCCGTGTTTGAACAGTTGGTGGCTCCAATGCTTTGCAGCTGTTGCTACACATAATGCCAAAACAAGCTGATTCAATTCTAGCTGTATTGAAATAGTCAGACATTTAAGAAGAAAAGCAGAATCAGGAACTGAGTAAATAGCCAAGTACTTTCAACTTGTATTTTAAACCACTGTGTAAATACCCTTTTTGGTTCTTAAAGTGTAAACTCCAATATTCCCATCTAGCTTAAGATAAAGTATAAGGGGCACTTTTGCAAAGTGCTAGTGTAGTCAATTGCAATATTCTTGAAACCAGCATAGCTGACAGCCTTCTTACTTTATATTGTAGGATTATACAGGCAAGACATATGACAGCTCCCTTGACCAAAAAAAAAAAAAGGAGAGGGAGTAACAGGCAAATAATCCATTGCTGGAAAAGAAGCAGAGATGAGTAAGTACTGTGTTGACAATCTTTAAACTGACTCACACAACTGCTTTTGTATTTGAAGTGCTTTTTGTGTTTAGACTTTGAAATAAAGAATTTACTGGACAAGATGATAACTTCTTAACAGAAGAGCAGGTGCTTGATTAGCTGTCATTTCAGTCACTGCAGGGACATTTAATAGACACAAGACTTGAATACGACACCCAGCTTTGTACAAGGTGTTAGTCTAGAGAAAGCCTTGGATAAATGTGTGGGAAAGAGACTAGAAGCTTTCAGTGATGACTTTTCCCAACTTTCTGGCCTGAGAAAATATGGTTGAAGAGATGGAGTGTTCCTCCCTGAGTGTTCCATGTTCTAGGGAAAAAGAAAAAAATTAGATTCCCCTCCCCAAACACAGTACTGGGAAAAACTATAGTTTGTCTGTTTCAACTGAAATATTTGGATTATGCTATCCTAAACAACTCTAAGTCCCCTGTGTCCTTGTTTTCTTTGTGCCTTATTTCTCATCTGGATTGTATTACTGTGCTTTGTTCTTGAAACTTCTGTAGCTTCTGGTGGGAAGAGTGCTGTGGGATAAAGTCACGGGGAGTGCAATGTTGTAGGTACAGCTTAGCCTTCTGAATTAGAGGGAAGTAGAGAATGGCTTGACAAGGCACAGACCAGTGAAATCGTGTAGTGACCCAAAAAAATAACAACAAGGGTTGTACCTCTCTGGGTAAAGTTTTTCTGTGAGGACTGAAATAACACTATGGGCAAATACAGTGTCTTTGAACTTTGTTGTTCAGGGTAGTTGTATGTTAAGGGCTGCAAAGGGTCAAAGGAAGAAAGAACATGGACAGCTTTTATTTTTTAGTATCAGTTGCAGTTAGAAGTGGGATGTTACTGTATGGAAGAGTGAAGTTATGAAGAATGCTATAACTTGGTTGGTGTTTTCTTAGTGGAATGTTCCAAGAGGCATGTTTTCTCACTTTTTTAACTATTGTTCTAAGTAGAATGAATGGGACTTCACATTGATACTTACTGTGGGACTTGTATAGACAAGAATTACACATACAATTGCAAGGCAAACTGAGACACTTCTGAAATGTACAGTCATTCAGAATTTAGTGAATAAAGACTTTTGAGTTTGGGGTTTTTTTTGTGTGTGTAAGGGGGTAGTGTTGCATGTTTTTGAGTATTTATTTTCCCCTACCTGCTTGGGGCAAAAAAGACAGTAAGTTACAACCCAGTACAGTATATAAACATTTTCTTGGTCCAGTTACAGAAGCTGAAGAATCAGATGCATTTAAACAGAATTCAAGTTGTGGTTTATACTTCTTAAGAATAATTTTTAATGTGTTTTATCCACTAACAAAACCTGAGAAGCTTAGCATCAACTATAAAGTGAGAGTAAATGCTTCCCGAGTTTCAGGGCATGAGTAATAGTAACAGTAGTTGTGAGTGGTACTATTTACAGTAGGAGTGTCTATACGTGGCCGCAACTGACTTAGCTGCTAACTTATTAAAATGGAGCCTCATCATCTTGTTGACCCCTTCTGATTGTAGTGTATCCTAGGGCATCATTGTTCTGATAATGTAAAAATGTTGTGAACATCAGGTATGAACTAAAGGAAATGAATTCACATTTCTTGGCACAATGAAAATTGAATTAGAGTTTATAAAATGTGAACCACTGTCGTATATTCTTATGTAGGGAAAAGAAGAGGTATCCCCTCACAGTTTATTTTGTGTTTAGAGATGACCAAAATTGTGTACACTTGATGTTGATGCTTCAAAGAATGTTTGAATATCTGTAGAAGTCTAGCACTTTTTTTTTTCCTTAAATACTGATGATGCTAAACTAACTGACACCGAGTGTAGATTTCTTTCCTATTAGGATTAGGTTGCAGAACTGTGTTCTTCCAGTTAAACAGATTCTTCCTCTGTGTTACAGACTAGTATTTTGTGGAAGTTGCTGCTCTTCTTTGCTGCAGTTTCCTCTACAGGGCATTCTCTCTTACGTGTTCTTTCTCATAGTCTTAATTGTATGGGCCTGAGTTAACTATATTGAAAAGAAGACAAGTGATATTAATGAAAAGACAACAAGAGATTAAGAATGTTCCCATGAGAGTATCTGAGGAGGTCTCCATGGAAACAGCATACCTAGCAGTAAGAAGTACTTTTCAAAGTAAATGGCTGACTGCTGAGCTGTGCTCCGAGTATAAATTATTAAATAAATAAAACCTTTATGAAAACATATGAGCAATTACATTCTGGATACAGTATTCTGAATTGAATGCTCGAACTTGAATTACTTTAAGGAACGCAGCTCGCAATGCAGGCGGGGTGCAACGTCTTCGTTTTAAGGGAAAAGGCAGTGCTTTAAGCAGTGTAGTTCGGGAGGCAAGGTGAGCACTATTCCCCTGTGTGGTGGGGCTCTGCCACAGTCTGTCCCGAAGTCCAGGTAATGCTTGCAGGACAGGAGCCTGTTGGAGTCCCTTGCCCAGTGTTCCCTCCGGGCAGCAGAGCAGAAGGGTATGGCAGACAACAGTCACAACCGCTCCTAGAAGTCGCGCGTTTCTGATGGCCCACAATAGCAGTCCCTGTTGAGCAGTGGAGCAGACATGGCTAACAGATGGTGTTGCGAGTTGGAACACTTTTGCGTCTGCTAGTGGATTTTTTTGCCGACAGTGGTTTTCTGATTTCACCAGGAAGGTGAGGAATATGTGAGAGGTTACACAGCAGCAAGGAACTGGGACACAATAGATGCTACGGCCATAATGCGCTGAGGGAAGCAACAACCAAAATCAAGATTGGGATATAGAACAACAGTAGAACAGCATTATGCACTTAAAGGGCAAGGGTAGGCAGTGCTGATGATCTGTGATTCTTTGTGGCCTGCAGCTACTCCCCCAGTGTTCTCCCTCTCAGCTGTCTCTACCTGTGAGAGCTCAGCTGACAATTCTTTGTAATTGCAAGCATAAAGCAAAATACTGTTTTCTTGTTAAGATTTCATAAAGATTCTTCAGTTGCAATTCATAGGGTTTTTTTTAAAGAAAAAAGGTTCTTGGAGAATCTATTTTCAAGTATCAGTCAAATTTTTGTAATACTATTACCAACTCTTCTTCAGCACTGCCATGAATGGACCTTTGGATGACTTCAACTCTGAGCTGTGGACAAAGTTTTACTGGCCTCACTGTAACATTTGGGGTCATGGATGATAGTGTGGTGGTGTTTTATGTAGTAAACATTGCACAGCTTTTAGTCCTAGTTTACTAGCTTAATTACATCAACCTAGAATAAGAGGGCTTTTTTTTTCCTTATTTTTGCTTACCACAGTAACTATGGAATAGTTCTGTAAAACTAAAAAAAAAGTTTGTTGTGGGTTTGTTGTCAACCTCCCTCCCTGTGCTGTTGCTGTAACTTCAAGGAGCTCCATTTGAGTGCTAGGATCCCTGCTCTGTTCAAAGCTTTACAAAAAGTAAAAAGATGGTATCATAACCAAAAGTTTACAGAAGGCAATGTGTTACCACTGGAACAGGTTGTGAATGTACACTGGTCAACACAACAGTCCATGCTCTTAATGAAAAACTTCCTTTATTGCTGTAATAAAAATAAGTTAAGACTCTTATTAAAGAAAGCTCTGAGGTAGCTTTGAGGTAGCCAGAAGAATGAGGTAGCTTAATGGGTATTTGAAATACATTCAGATATAAGACAAATAAAGGTGTTAGAAGAAAAGTGATGATTTCAGAAATGGGAGGTGGAGACAGCTGCTCTAATCCTCTGGAAGAGGAAACTCACCCTCGCATTCTGAGATGCGAACAGCAAAGGGATATGTAATTGGAGCCAAGTGCCTTGTGTTTGATACAACAAATAATGTGGGGAAAGTGGGTGTGGTCAAAGTGACAAGCAAGAAAAGTTATTTTCTTAGTAGCTCCCTGGAAGGATACAAAGCAAGATGAGACAGCTAAGTTCTTTTTCAGTCCTGGCAAGGTGACAGTCCAGAGGAGAATGTTATCTATGTAGATGAGCAGGAAACTTACTGCTGTGTGCCAAAAAGAATAGTTTCATTTTAGTTTGATGTGATTCAGAGGGATGAGGTGAAGGTGTAACCTCTCCCAGCACTGTGCCAGTATTTCAGGTAATGTGGTATTCACCATGAAGATTAAGAAAGGAGGCAAGGGAGAATTTGTGGAAGTAGTATGCTTAAGATATCTTGAGTTAACAGCTAGATATCTGTGAGGGAGCACCAAGGGCACATGTAAAGGCTTTGGTCAAGAAAAGGGACAAGTCTGTAGCCAGTTAAGGTTCTCTCACCAAGTTCATATATATATATGTATATTCTTATGTTAAAATGAGAGAAATACTTTCTTTTGCATATGGTTGCAAATATTCAGAAACCTGTTCTAGGATAGTTGATTCATTAAATTTCTTAGCTAAAATATGCATTTTAACACTAAAATCAGGGAAACTTTGAACCATAAAACCTGCAAGAAAACTAAATTCAATTTCATAGGTAAACCAGAGTTAATTATTTTCTTCACAGTCCCTATTCTAAAGTTATTAAAAAACCCAAACCCAACAAACCACCAAAACCCAACCCCTAGGACCCTCAGCAAATACCACCACCGCTTTTTGGGGCTAAACTGAAATCTTCCGCATCTGGAAAGTGCTATTTAAAACATATATTTTCAATTTCTTACCCAAAAGCTATATTTTCCCCTTAGCCTGAAGAACTGTAGTGTAGAAGTTTCTCTGAATTGCTACTAGTGGAAGATGGGAGGATGTATTTATTCAGTATAAAGCCATAGGGTCCTAGGGTTGTTTCCAACATAAACTGTAGCTGTTGGTGATCATCTGTGCAGTTGTGAGGTAAATAAAAAACTTATATTTTGGTTTTGCTTCTTGTTTTGTTGGGTTTTTTGTTTGTGGTTTTTTTTATGTCTCCTAATACTTCATTTTCATATATTTATGTGCTGCACATCTTTCACTAGGTATTAAGTTGGCATTTTATGATTCCCAGAACTTCCAACATCATCTTTATGTTGCTGAATAGAATCCTATATTCGTTAGTTCCCATGTTTAGATTGTTTTCCCTGGATGTATTTATCAATATTTAAAGCATTTTATTTAAGAGAGTTTTTTACTGACTGACAAGGAGTTTGCTGCCTACTGCCAGCTTACACACAAGGTATTGCATTATTTTTGTCTTTTTTTTTATCTAAACCAAATATTTTGTTTGCCATGGGACACTTTTGTTTTCACCGTTTTCCTCATTAAGGTCCTAAAATGTGCTTTATCAAGAAGATTGTAACCTGTCGTCTGTGTTTACTCTATGCATCAGGAGCATAAGAGAAGGCTAACAAATTCTGTTAAAGGACAATTCATGTATTATATGTTGGAACTTGCTGACTGGTATGGTTTATCTCCAGATGGCAACTCAGCACCACACAGATACTTGCTCATTTTCACTTGGTGTAGTGGGGGGGTGAATCAGATGAGTAAAAGTGATGAAACTCATGGGTTGAGATAAAGACAGTTTAACAAGTAAAGCAAAAGCTGCACAAGCTAGCAGAACAAAAAATTAAGTCACTTCTGCCCATTATCAGTCAGGTGTCCAGCCATCTCCAGGAAAGCAAAGCTCCATTACGTTTAATGGTTACTAGGGAAAACAAAACACTGTAACTCTACTTCTGTCTTCTTCCCCCAGCTTTATATGCTGAGTGCCATGTCATATAGTATGCAAGAAAATTTTGGTCATTTGGGATCAGCTGTCCCACCTGTGTCTCCTCCCAAGTTCTTGTGCACCCCCAGCATACTTGCTGGTAGGATGGTGTGAAAACTGGAAAAGCCCTTGACTCTATGTAAGCGCTGCCCTGCAGTGGCTCAAATATCCTTGTGTTTTCTACCCTGTTTCCAGCACAAATCCAAAGCAGCCTCAAAGTAGCTACTATCCTAGCCAAACCCAGTACATTCCCTAATACTAGTTCCATGCCGTTTATGTAACGCTCAAATCTCGTGCTATTGAATGCATTCTCATTACCCACCACTACCCCTCTCATCCTTTTACATAATATGCAGATATTCCCTTAGTCTATGGACCACCCCTATGAAACGTCTGTAAACGTCTGCTGAGTTAATTTAGTCCATGACGTTGGATTCCACTTGTTATGGTGGTCACTAGGACAGGAGAGGCAGTGGTGTGTGGAGATTCTGGGCACCAAAGCCAGATCAGGCTCTGTCACTGCTGCACTTGCACTGCTGCTTGTAAGTATTTCAGGTGTTTCCTGCCATAGTAATTCCCATAATATGCAATTTAAATAATGGATTACAATAATTTAAAGGTATTTCCATTACTGGTCCCTTTGGGCTAGGTTATAGGATTTAACATTGCAGTGAACTAGGCCTCTTGCCCTTGCTCTGCCTTGGATTTACCTACAGGCTGCAGTCCTTTAGTCCTCCTCCTCCAGGGAGGTTATTCTCCCTCTGTACTCCGCACTGGTGAGACTGCTCTTTGAATACTGTGTGCAGTTCTGGNTATGGAAAGGGTCATTAGGCACTGGAATATGCTGCCCAGGGAGGTCGTTGATTCACTGTCCCTGGAGGTGTTTAAGTCACGAGTAGATGAGGTCCTGAGGGACATGGTTTAGTGTTTGGTGGGAGTGGTTGGACTCGATGATCCGATGGGTCTCTTCCAACCCTGTGATTCTGTGTAACTTCTTCAGGTGGAGCCTTATCTATTAGCTACAGTGTCTCCAGGGCTATACCTGCTCTAATGTAGCTTTACTCATGGCTGCAGTCCCTCCAGGGCTTTACCTGTTCTATTATGAACAGCCACGTTCTTTGAGGTGCTCCAGTATTACTTCATGCACAACTGCTGCTGTTTCATGGTGTACCTGCTGTAGCATGGACTTAAAGCCACAGATGCTTCAAGGTGTACCTTCTCCAGTATGAACTCATCCTTGGGCCATAATCCCTTTAGAGGTCATAACCATGGCCACAGTTGCTTTGAGATGTACCTGCTCTGGAATGGGCTTATCCATGGCCAGAGAGTAAAGATTTATTTTAAAGTTAAAGCTGGGATAGACCACTGCTGTATAGTGCTGAATGACCACCAGCAGCTTCAGAATGGATTAAGAATAATTTCCATCTCTAAGGGGTAAGGTGTGCCATTTAAATTAATGCATGGAGGGGATTCTTAATTCTGGCATAAAGGAAGCTATTTAAAAGATAACCTGATGAGACCCATCTGTTTCCTTGGCTGCTCTAACAGATTCCATTGGACTTCTCGTGGACATGAGAGGATTTTGTAAACTGGTCTTTTGTCAATTTTGCTGAAGAAAACTGAAACTTTTGAAGGCATCTTGAAGATAGCTGAATTCATGAAAGATTGGCAGCTGAAGCCAAACTGTGTACGTTACTGCCAGTTTGTAAGCCTATTGCCAACAGTTCCTAAAAGCACTACTTCTCTCTTTTTTTCATGCTTTTTGGGGTTAATTTCTTACCGACGCGTTGCTTCTGTTCCCTGCAGGTTCCTCGGCCCCACCCCGGTTGTTCCCCTGCCCGAAGGAGCCTTGCCCACCCCCGAGCGCGGAGGCCCCGCTCCGCCGGCGGTGGGCAGCGCTCTCCTGCCGCCGCCGGGGGTGGGAGGGTCCCGGCGGGGAGCGCGGCCGCGGCGGGCGGTGCTGGCAGCGCCCCGCGCTCCCGCGGCAGCTGCCGGCGGGCCATGGGGGGACGGAGCCTCAGCCTCGGCGTCCTCCGCCTCGGCGTCCTGCTCCTGGCCGCTGCCTCGGGGGCTGCGGAGCCGCCGAGCTGCGAGAGCGTCCGGAAAGTTTTCCAGCTGCGGCAGCTCGGCTCCCTCAGAGGCATCCCGGAGTCCCCGCGGGCAGGTAAGGGAAAGCCGGTGCGGGGCAGAAGGTGCGGGGACGGCGGGTTTGAATTTGGTGCCGGGAGTGGCGATTAGCGGGTGTTGCCGGTGGGGTTACCGCCGGTGCTCGCTCCGGCTCCGCGGGGCACCGCTGCTGCCCGCTGACCGCCTCCCTGCGCCCGCGGCTCCGGGATCCGAACCGCAGCCGCATCGGGGTGGGGGGGGGGTGGGGTGTTGATGGAGTCGTTCTTGTGGCGCGGGGGGATGTCTGCCTCCTTACCTCCTTACTCAAAAGAGAAAATCGTACTTCTTGAGGTGTGGGCTCGGCAAAATCTGGAGTGCCCCGACACCCGCCTGAAGTCCCCTTGTGCCCGTTTCTGTGCTGTGTCGCTTGCAATGAAGAGGAGAAAGAGCCAGCTGGGGGGTCAGCCACCTTAGAACCTTCCATAGGCAGGCGCAGGTACATCGGACACACACCGAACTGCGTCTTGGACCGGTGGAGTTACTCTGGTGTGAAATCAGAATGTTTTACACCGCTGTGAGGGGTGGCTCTGCACATTCGATCTACTGGATGTCTGCCTGTGGCTGTAACTGAATAAAATTCCTGATGAGTAATTCCAGTTGAGTATATCCTGTTATTTGTATCAAAAATGAAACTTTTTTTGTCATTGGATGACAACGTTACTAAGCATGTATGTAATAAAACGTACCTTCTTAGATTTGGGGCTTGTTTCCAACCTCAGTTGATTTCAGAGTGCTAATTACAGAATCAAAATACAGCTATTTTCATGGTTAGGGACATAGAGTTGGAAAACACTTTTCTTTTTTTCTAACATGTATCATGAAAGTGTGTTCACCTACAGATGGCAAGTTGACTAGTAAATGTGAGTCAGTGCTTTCCTGACAGAAAGTTATTATCAATGCAGCAAAAGCTGAATTAACATCCTCTCTCACTTTAAAGTATTGATAGCCTTTTCCTTTTTAAAGATAATCTTAGTGGCTTTTATTATCTCTGCCTCAAGCTCCACCAGGGGAGGTTTAGGCTGAACATTAGGAAAAATATTTTCGTGGAAGGTGTCATTGGGCACTGGAACAGGCTGCCCAGGGAGGTGGTTGAGTCACCTTCCCTGGAGGTGTTTAAGGCATGGGTGGACAAGGGGCTGAGGGGCATCGTTTAGTGTTTGATAGGAATGGTTGGACGTGATGATCCGGTGGGTCTCTTCCAACCTGGTGATTCTGTGATTTTATGATTCTATAAGACATACTATGTTTATTCCTAAATGGATTACTTTTTAATAATGCAGCTTTTTAATGACTCTGATTTTAAAAATAACAGACAACCCCTAACTTTAGACGGTAGTAAGGTGTGCAAATCAACACGCTATATTTAGGTTGTCAGTATATTTGACAACATGCATTGTCATCTTATGATGTCTTTAGCTAAAAATGTTATTATTGTTTTCTCTAAAGAGAAAATGAATACTTTAATTGGAAAGCCTGATTAGGCAGGTACTATGCAAATGAAGATGTCTGAAAAAATGAAATCTGAGTCAAAGCCTTGTCAGTGATTTAATTTTTTTGTGTTGGTTATTTGTGTGTGACATCAGTATGAGTTATATGGTATCAGTCTGTTCTTCACATTCCCTAGTCTAGCATAACTGTTACACTTTCCCTGCCACTGTAATTTATTTTGATACCATGCTTGTATACTGGGCATAGGGAGAAAATGTTACCTCAAGAGGAAAGAACTATTTTATGTCTGTTTCTTCTGCCCTGCTTTCTTATTTCTTCCCTTCCTCTACAACATTTTTATAATGCTGCTCTCATTTTCTTCTTTTGAATTTTCTGTCTTCCCTGTTCCTGAAGCAAAAGCCAGTTTTGACTTATAAGAGTAATAAAAGAATTTCTTTTTCTGCTGCTGCCCTGGCAAGCAGCAGTCAGCAGGAGGTGTGGTACAGCTGCATGGTCAGCAGCTTTTCACTCTCTGAAGGAATTACATTGTTGTGGGCAGTCTGGAAAACTCCAGCCAGCAGGGAGTTGAGTACGAGCATCAGTGTTCTGGCTCTGAGTGGCTTTGATCTTTGAGATAAATGAAACAAATAATTGTGAACAGTAAAATCTGTTCAGAATTTGGGATAACAAGAAAATGGGCATTAAATGAGTATTTTGGAAGGTTTAGGTGTCATTGAAGATATTTGTAGGCTGGAAATGTAATGTGAAGAGGAAAGAAACATCACTTTTGCTACTGATCTGTGTTAAGCCTTCTTTTGAGGCAAGAAGTGAAAAATATTTTAAAACATTTCTGGTGGCACTTAGAAATATGTGTGTGTGTATTACACACAAACACACAAACGCTTTCTGTAGGTGTCCCTTTGTGAAAACAGGTGTCAAAGCTGCCTTTGTAGGGCTTAATTTTGTTGCTTGAATACAGGTATCTAGCACCATTTAAGTTTCCCTAGAATGTCTGAAATATCCCCACGGGGCCAGCAGATGCGATACCTCCCGAGAGATTTACATCTTTCTGGAATGGCAGCAGGTGGCAGGTGGGATACTGTCGGCATCTCAGACACTCCCTGTGGGCAACTGCACTGCATGGTCAGTGTGGCCAATGGCATGTAGGAGCAACTCAGCTATCAAATGTTAGGTGTTGATTTCAGAGAGAGCTGTGTAGGTCCTTTGCCTGTGCTCTCTTGCCTATGTTTCTTTACTTTGGTTGTACCTTAGACCTAGCTTGTATAAAGACACCTTCATTTAAATGCCTTAAGCTGAACCACACCTTTTACGTGGAGAAGGACCACTAGTTGAAAAAGAGTGGGGTTGGTGTGTTGATTTTTATACAGTGTAAGGCTACCCCAACAGTCAATAAAATTATAGGAAAAAAGTTGGCTTATATTTGCCTTGTTTTCATTGCATGTATTAAAGTAAAGGACTGTAGCATTCACAGTTGTATCTTTTCCTCTTAGTGCTAACAAAAACTAAGGAGAGTTATAGCAGTAAATCATGCAAATTGTTTCATTTGGGGACTGCCATGTGTTCCAAATTTGGGGAACATGCATTTGAGTATATGTTAGCTCAAAACCCCCATGTGTTATTTTATATAATTTGTTTTCAGCAATTGGATGTGGCTCATGTATCTTTGAAGGAGCAAAAATATTTCATCACATGCAGTAGTACCAGGTATATGCACAAAGGTGATCTTGAATTTGATTGTGTTATCATTCACATAACAGAGGGTATCATGCTGTTATAATTGGTGACTAATATTAAAGATAAATGAATATCTAACAAAACCAAAGTTTTTATTGCAACCCAGTAGCAATGAAGAAACATGAACAACTGTGCTCAGTCTTTTCTAGCAGTGATTTGTGAACAGATTTTGTGTACAGATTTATGCATAGTCCCATCGTGTGCTATGTAGAAATATTTGTCACTTTTATAATTATTTTAGTTGTTAGTTGAAAAAAATGCTTATTTTTTCTCCGTCCAGTTCTGTGAGACAAGTGTGGTGTTGTTGGGACTGAACAGAAAGACCTCAATAATTAAAAATCCCAGAAGGTCCCTTTCATTGTATGGAAAAGCAAACAATATGCAAAGTATGAAATACATATAAAAAGACCTCAAAGGTTTGGAGTTTTTGTGTATATATATATGACTTGGAATATTTTAAAAAATTGTTGTATGCAAAATGGTTTTTTAAAAATTCTTTTTATTTCCTGTACTCAATTTCTGCTAGTTTAACCTATACAACTTATGGAAGAATTTTACTTGTTTACCCCATATATACTAGGAAGAGATGGGAAGTGAATTGCTCTGTCATATCAGTTATTGATGATTAATTATATCACTACATTTTTGTGAAGACATTGCCTAAAACATAATTTTTTGTGTTTCCTGAATACAAGTAGTATTTCACTTCTGGAGCCGCAAAATGATCACTGTGAAACAATTCTGACAAAATTTTGAGTTTAAAACCAACAAAAAAATATGGGCTCAACTAAGTAACCGCTTCCCTGTCTCTGTCTCCCATATTGCAACTTCACTAGGAAGTCAGTAGTGCTCAGTGGCCTTAGGAACTGATCTGGTTAAATAGAGAACAAGGGACCAACTCTTGGCTGTTCTGAGTGGAGTAGATTGGCTTGTGTCTACACTGCTTAAGGCTGGTATCCTGTAGAAAGGAATGACTGTCCTCACTAGACAAGCTTTGCCCATGAGTCTTCTTTAGGTCCAGTATGACGTTCTTGTAATGCGAAGGAGCTGTGGATTTTCAGGGTTCCCATCACTGCAATTCAAGTAGTCTTAAAAATAGGAAGGCTTTTTGCAGACAGCGAGTGTAGTGTAACATGTTAAGAAGGAGCCAAACCTCTGCTAGAGTTGCCTATGGTGTCTTCTGAAAGCAGCAGGTAGAATGAACCATCTCTAGAAATGTAGCTGGGCACTGCATTGACAGAAATCCTGGCACCATCTGGACAGAGCCACACAAAGATGTAAGGTGATAGTTCACCAGTGTGAACAAGTCAGGGCTGGGTATTTGAGTCTGATCCCTGCTTTTTAAATTATCAATGCTGAAGTACTTTAAGGCAGTCATAATAATAGTGATTAATGCTAAGTCTGCAATGGCACCTGTAACAAAAAAATTAGTAAACAAATATTACAGAGTGAGCATGAGGACTTATGGCTGATATGGATTGAAAATCCATTTTGCAATAATCCATTGGTTTGAAAAACTGCTTCCAGGCCCTATGGTATTTCAGTGCTGACTTTTAAAAGACTGTGCTTTGTGACAATCCTATGTCTGTTTTGGGATTTTTCAGACTCTGGATTTGATCTCCTGGAAGTATCTGGCTAAGTAATTAGGCTGAAATTTACCACACATCTGGTATTTTATTGTCCTGGCAATTAACGTCCTCATCCTGTCAGCACTTGTTTATCTCAAGGTACTGAAAATATGGATTAGTATGACTAAGACCATGAATGAAAGTTTGAAAAAGGTTCCAGAATTTCTGGAAATAGGTAAACCTATACCTCAGGATACTTACTTTTTATTCTTGTTGAATTGTCTTTTCCATACCCATCTAGATTGTTTTCACTTGTAAAACCTTTCCAATATTATAAGCATTTATGTTATGGTATATTTATTTCAGTCTAAGTTATTTCAATTCTAACTATCTTGTGATCTTGTCTAAAAACAGACTGTGGTGTAGAGCCTTCAGATCTGCTGCTGAAAAGAGCCAATATTCCTTATTGGAGCAAAAAAAGTTTTCTCACTGTGTTTCAAAATAATTGGTTATTGACAAAACAATTCTTGTGGAAGATAGGAAGATTTTTAGATGTGAAAACACAGAAAATAGGTGTGTGTGTTTTTTTTAACACTGGTTGTACTGAAATGGAACAACCTGTTTCACTTGCTGGTTTACATAACCTTTTCTGAAACATTATCTGTAAGCTGTTGCTTGTTCTGTAGCTCTGTAAAGAAACAGCTACAAAGCCAGTCTGTGGATTTTGAGTAACCGCTACGTTTTTATGCTGTTCTTTTACGTGTTGTATTTGATTACTTTTTCCTGTCTCGGGAAAGCAGATGTGTTTAATGAGCTGGAACAAAACTAGGGCAATAAAATGTACTTTATATGTACATGATTAACACTCTTAAAGTATAAAACAAAGTTCCCTTAGGGTTGGAAATGATATCCATGTTAAAAAGATGCTTCTTAAAAAAATGTTTACCATAAAATCAACAGAAGAAAAGACTATTGAAGAGTCAGCTGAAACCATAACCAGATATTCATTATTGTTTTAGAGTTTCACCAGAAGTCTAAATGTCTTCTTGAAGCTATTCTGAAGCTCATAATAAGCTTAGATGACATTTCATATTATCTTCTGCACTGCAAAAGTTAAAAGGTTTAAAAGCTAAGGTATTGCCCAATATTTTTATACAAATATTAAGCACAGTTTGGGTAATAGAGTTAATCTTTAGGTTATTTAATTTTAACATTAAACAAGTATTTATTATGCATGTCTGTGCCTACATACATATGGAACTGCATGTGAGCAGATGCTGTGTATATTATTTGTTAATAGCTAAAATATAGTAGTTGAATTGTTGTACATACTGGAAAAATAACTCAAAGGTGTGGTACTTCTCTGAATCTCATAGGAAGATCATTGCTTCTAAGAAATAAAGCTGTTGTTTACTTGTGAAAGAGACACTCATCAAGGCAGTAGGAGAAAGAGGAATAGTACTCAAAAGTTCTAATTTTTGCTTGGTTTGACAGCTTAGCTACACACTTTGACTGTGAAATTACGGTTTATTATACAACAAAGCCATTGAGTAAAATGATGCTATATGTAGCACAATGTTATTTGCATTCGAGGCAACTTGATAATGACACTTCACCAAGTTTTCTTAAATCTTCAGTTCCAAGCAGAGAGAGGAAACTTATAGGTAGTTACTATGGTAAGGTAGGTCATCTTATATACATGCGAGTTAGGTGTTTTTTCACCATTTTAAATACTTCCTAAAACAAAACAAGAGGCTCCCCAAACACAACACAGCTTCAGTCCCTATTGGACGCAGAAGGAACAACAGTAACAGGGGATGAGGACAAGGCTGAGGTACTTAATGCCTTCTTTGCCTCAGTCTTTAATCGCAAAGAAAGCTGTTCCCTCTGTGTACAAACCCGGGAACTAGAGGAGCAAAATGAG
>WAAB01025928.1:70501-95224 GCA_013389865.1 Piaya cayana
AAGCTGGTGAAGGGGCTGGAGAACAGGCTGTATGAGGAACGGCTGAGAGCTGGGGTTGTTTAACCTGGAGAAGAGGAGGCTGAGGGGAGACCTCATTGCTCTCGATAACTACCTGAAGGGAGGTTGTAGAGAGGAGGGTGCTGGCCTCTTCTCCCAAGTGAGTGGGTACAGGACAAGAGGGAATGGCCTCCAGCTCTGCCAGGGGAGGTTTAGGTTAGAGATTAGGAAGAAGTTTTTTACGGAAAGGGTCATTAGGCACTGGAATATGCTGCCCAGGGAGGTGGTTAATTCAGCTTCCCTGGAGGTGTTTAAGGCACAGGTGGACAAGGTGCTGAGGGGCATGGTTTAGAGGTTGGTGGGAATGGTTGGACTCGATGATTTGGTGGGTTTCTTCCGACCTGGTGGTTCTATGGTTCTATGATTCTGCATTGAGAATAGGTTTTGATTCTCCTCCTGGCGCTTGGGCCCATATACAAGCTGTGTTAAAGTTTTGAGATGGAGCAGATGTACTGGCAAGACTTCTGTAATGCACAAAATTGTATGATGTTTTTCTAATAAGTCACAAGAAAACTATAGGGACCACCTCTGAAGGCTGCTGCTTCTTCTCCACTGTTTCTTCTTGCTGTCACAAGTGTTTATGCTTCTTGCCAGAGTTATTCCTCTCTTTCAAAATCCTTGTAATTTCCCAGCTAAAGTTTGATACAGCTAATTATCATCTTCCTGTGCTGCATGGTGAGTTTTGGGCAAATGAGTCTCTCGGGCAGTTTTGTGGTATTGATGCACCTTCCTTAAGAGCTTCTGTTGTCACTGATGATAGAATGACTGGGGTGGGAAGGTGCTTCTGGTGATCCCCTAGGAGAGGTTCCTTGTCAAAGCAGGGTCAGCTCCAGCAGGTTCCTCAGGACCATGTGCAGTGAAGATTCGAGGATCCGTGAGGATGGAGACACTCTGACCTCTCAAGGCAACCTGTTAGACCATCCAGTCTTTGAGGTTTTTTTTCCCTTTCTGAATTGGCTGCTTTGCCCAAGGGTGGTGAATAGTTTACAGTATGGTATATTTAAATTAATACATAGGTTACAGGAAAAAGAATAAATTAAATTAGTTTTAAATAAACAGACCACATTAACTTAAATTATAATATATTGCATATTGCCTAAATTATGCGTTTCTTGTTCTCTTTTAGGTAAAGTTTGAGAACAATGGTAGTTTCAAGAAATTTGCGCCTTTTCATTAAGAGTAGCAAAACCCTCTAAAAGTGTATTAGTTAACATGATTCAACCTTGTAAAATGTGAATGTTTTTATGTTGTTAGTGAAACAAAATGGTCTATGTTACAACTGAGAGGTAGCATCAGAAAAACACGGCATTTTTTTTTCCTCTTTTTATTTTGCAGTAGGAATAGATTTGAATTAAACATGATGACCTTACTGTGATAAATCTGTTCTCAAATTAAGGTTAAAAAGAAGAAAAATTAGTTTTGATTAGGAAATCTAAAGCCTACAGCCAATTAAGAGGATATATCGTTTAAAAAATTTACAATATCAGGGAAGGGATATGGGTCAAAATCATAGTATCTCTGTGTGCATTTACTGTTACTGACTTTAATCCATGATGGAAGCTAAACAGCTATAGCACTTTCCCTGTTTTAACCTCATTGAATTAATCTTCACTACAATAACAACTAAATCAAAGGTCATAGTAGTCCTGAAATTATACAAGGAGGAATAGAGGGACAAATAGAAAGACTGCTTACAAATTGCATGTCAGGACCCTGAAATTCTGTTCATCCACTGGCTGGTGTCTGGCCCAGCTCCCTTGTAGCCTGTATGGGTAAATCTTCCTTCCTCTGTACCAGAGGGTGACGTTAAGTACCTTGAGCTTAGTCCAACATGTCTCCAGTGGAGGGCTCCATATCTAAGAAGTGTTGTGGCATCCTGCATCTAAGATGTGCCCAGGCCCAGACTGAGCCCCAAATAATAATTACGTTACAGAACTCCTACTTCCTGAAGAAATCACAAACTAAATTATCATGATGTCCCACCACTGTGGTGCTGACAAGGTTAAAATTCAGGAGCCTCTTCTTTTCTATTGATGTGCCCTGATTACTGTGCATTGCCCTTTTGCATACAACTCAAAGCAGAAAAAAAAGCAGCAGGAACATCACAAGTTATGAATTATCGGCTTCAAGTGAGTACTCACTTTGAAGGGTTGCTTCATTAATTGGGTTTTTGTTGTATTGTCTTTTTTATCTCGTGGTTTCTTAGGGGCAGCAAACAAAAAAACTTACTCTAACTCTTCAGTAATAGTTGAAGCAATTTAGCTAACTGCAAATCACTCATAGCAAATTATCCACCCACCTGTACATACACACAAAAAAAAAAGCAGACGATCAGGGGATGCTTACAGATGTTGTGAATAACAACAAAACAAAACAAAAAAACAGAAGAAAAGAAAAGGCATCACCCATACTCCATTTGAATCAAACTTATTCCAGCCACTTACAAACTTGGCTTCTTCATTTAACAAACCAATGGTCTATGTCATAGAGAAAGTCTGAATAGTTGTTTGTAATACTTCGAATACCATGGACACATTTCTAAAGAAGATATACTTGATATTTTAGGTTAGTGTTTAAGACCATAGACCTAGTTCAAAACTATAATCAATAAGGACTGTAATCAATCTCTGTATATGTGCCCCTAGAGAACAGCTAGAAAATCTGAATTCTTATTGATGACATGAATATAAAACAGTCTAATTTAATTTTTCTTTTTGATTAGCCTTCTGATTCTTAATACTTTCCATTTCAGCTATACTAGAATAGTTAACCTAGCCCTGAAAAAAACTTTGGAGTACTCCTTATATTCCACTTGCAAATTAACAGTTGAACCTTCAATTTTTTTTATACTTTTAAGTCTTTCTGTGCGTTATTAATTTGTTTGTGGCCTTCTATAATGATATGCTAACTTTTTTGGTCTAATTTAATCTCTGGAAAATGTGTATATTGGACACTGCATCACTGCAGAGAAGCCAGTTGAGGAAAGTGTAGCAGCGTGCATGAGTCTTTGGTGTGACACCACATAGTTCTGTTTTCTTGCTAATTGTAATTTCAGCTCATGAAGAAGAACAGAAGAAAGCTGTAATGTAGACAATCCTAAGTAAGATTAATCTAGATTAGTTTATCCTCTTTGTTATTTAATTCTAGTTCAAGCTACTGCTGTGTTTCTTATTCTGGCAGATGTGTTTGGCTTTTATAATACTATCTAAAATTTTCTGAGGTTAAGAAGAAAATAAGGATAGTTAGGCATATTAAAAAGTATGAAATCAATAAATATGAAAATTGCTAAGAATTTTGCTAAAATCAAATTTGTATCTATATAATTACATTAAATATTTAGGAAAGAGAGGTATGTAAGATAAGTGGACTGGAGTTCTCAGGCTGATTTGTGAAACTGGAAGTAAGAGGAGCACTTTGAGAATGACTGCTTCCAGCATCTGGTGGAATAAAAGGATTTGGAAACTAAAGCCATTATGAGGTACCTCAGTGCTAATGATGAACTGAACAAGCATATTGCAGGAAGACTGGAGAGGCCTTTTTTAGAATAATATAAGAACAATAAGTTATCTTCTGGATATCTTGAAATTAAGTGCTTTGTTTAGTGTTTTTCTCCCTCTGAAACTTATGCAGTTTTGAGTATAAGCCAAGCTCAGGGTTGTTCTGAGTTGACTTCTGTGTCAGTCTCTTCAGTAGGTGCTGAGCATGTTTCTTGACAAAGACAAGTTTGGGGCAAGGTCAGACATGAATTTAACATATATTACATAGTAGAGTTTTTAATAGCTCTACAGGTTTCTGCTGCACTGAGTTCACCATTTAATACAGATGTTAGTCTAATTAGATGAATTGATGAAGTTATGAATTTGTGCCTTAACTGTTCAGCTTCTATTTCTTGAGGACATTTTATAGGAGAGAAGCATTCTCTTAGGCTTTGTTTGTTGTAGAGTCCCAGTTCAGCTGTACTTAAATTATTGTATATATTAGTTGCCAAATGTAAGTTTGAGCAGCAGTATTAATAAAGATATACTAGACACCTCAAAATTCACACTTGCAGGTTAAAAAAAAATCTGTCTTGGATTCATAGTATTGCAAATGACCTCAGTCTCTCCTGCACTCTTTCTTCATAAGTCATGCTGGCTAGGAGCTTCTTTATGAAGATAAAAGACTTTTCTTGAACAGCAGAATCGGAGTTTTAAGGAAAACAAGTCCTGCAAAGAACTGTAAAATTACTTGATTTGTCTTCGTGAGACCAACAGTCATTAATAGACCAAGTAATACAACATTCTTTCAGAGCTCTCTGCTTTGTTTGAAAGTTAATAAAATATACATGCAAATAATTAAAAAGATAGGGAATCTATTTTTAAATAAGCAAACATAAATAAAAACTTTTCAGAAAAGAACCTAAAGAACCCATACAGAGAGGGATAAAGAATACAATAAGACTGAAATGGGTATGACATTGAAATGTGTCCAAACAACTTAATGACATGGTTCACCTCTTTTACAGTGTCTGTTACATGACTGGATGGCTGCCTGCCTTTTTTTTCTGGCAGCAATGCATTGTTTTTGTTACAAGCAGAATGTTCAGAAACCAGAAAGGAAAAAAGGCTGTTGGTATGCAATTCTGTGAATATTGCAATAAGTATAAACTGCTCCATATAAAAGTTAATATGAAAGTATTCACTATACACTGATCGGGAATGGACTTGCCAGTAGTGTGTTTGTAATACTTAGCTGTAGTTAGCTCTTTGCAGTCCAAGACTTATAGAAGAATGAGAATACTAGCCAGGAGTT
The DNA here is from genome assembly GCA_013389865.1 of Piaya cayana. NCBI lineage: Eukaryota > Metazoa > Chordata > Aves > Cuculiformes > Coccyzidae > Piaya > Piaya cayana. The sequence goes on from WAAB01025928.1 coordinate 75,350, forward strand.
CAGTGTTCTAGATAATCATAGAACGGCTTGGGTTGGAAGAGACCTTTAAAGGCCATCTAGTCCAACTCTCTTGTAATGAGCAGAGAGATCTTCAACTTAATTGGGTTGCACCTAACCTTGAATGTTTCCTGGGAATGGGGCATCTTCCACCTGTGCAATGATGTAAAATGCATGTTTCATATATTTCACCAACATCAGTTACCAACATTCACAGATAGAATAAGATTACAGTGTTAGAGAAATTACATTTAATAACACTAATTAACTCTATTAAGTGTACTCCTCCAATAGAATTTTAGTTAGTAGTCCCTTCTTTTATTTAACAGGACCAGAACTCTTTAAAGCCTTGGTTATTTCTTTTAGGGGTTTATACCTATGTAAAAAACAATGTAACTGTTTTCTGTGTATTTGTGTATTGCATACTTCTGTTTTGTAGTAATCAATTTAATTATCTCTTTCTGTAGGAGTTGATCTCCAGGTTTGTACTTCTAAAAATCCAACATGCTGTACCAAAAAGATGGAAGAAAGATATCAGACTGCAGTGAAGCAAGATATACAGCAAGTGCTTCAAACATCAAGCGCTACATTAAAATTTTTAATATCTCATAATGCAGCTGCTTTTCAAGGTAAGGCTTTCTGCTTATTGCTTCCCAACATTTTTCTTACTTTTCTTGATTTTCATCTTTGATTAGTTTATGAAAGTAATAAAAGTTAACTGTTAATGTTTAGTTCTCCTTGTGCTTTTATGCTTTTGAAGAAGGAGTATTAAATCATGCAGATGATTAGAAACTGCATTGCTTTTGGGATTTGTGAGTTTCAAAAAATGATTTGAATTGTAAACCGCTAAGTTGGTGTTCCTCTTGAACTCTTTAACTTGGACAACACTAAAATGCAAAATTATCACCTGGCACGCTACAAAAGAGATTTTGTTATTCTAATATTTCCACCCAGCATGTTCTTTGTCTTGTTCCAACTGAAATACTTGGGTATTGTTTGGGTTTGGACTAAAGCAGAACATTTTTCTTTGACTTTTCAAACTGATAGCTATCACTAGTGTAATAGGCCATTGATGTGCAGAGAGGTCACTGCTCACATCTATCCCTGTGTAAAGGTCATCCCAGAGCTGGTAGCGAAGCGGGTGTTGCACCAGTTGGGAGGGGCAGACAGGACAGGTGACCCAGCCTGGCGAATGAAGTACTCCATGCCATACACAGCATTCTTAATATGAAAACTTAGAGAACGCGAAGGTTGCTGTTCTTCAGTGGCCCATGTTCAAAGAAGACCTTACCTGTCTGTCTGTTTCTGAACCCGTCCATGTATTTCTGAATCCAGTTCCTGTATCCAGTTCCTGAGTCCAGCTCCCACCTGCTACTGAGTCCAGTCTGGACCTGTGTCTGCTTTGCAGCATCAGTGGTGACCTCTCCTTTCCCTTTCCTGGGGGGTGAAATTGGGACTAAAAGCTGCCCGGTTTTATCTACTGACCTGGCCAGATTGGCGGGGAGTAAAACAGGCCAGGTAGTTTGCTTTTGAGAATCACATTTGGGATCTAGTTTTATAAGCTTTCGAGCTTCTAAACAAAGTTTCTGACTTAATAAAAAATAATCAAAAATAATACTGGAGGTTGAGTGACAGTTGTTCCAAGCAAAATAAGAAGCTATCTGATAAGTTAGTAGTTATTGGGCTGGTGATGGGATTGCCTTTGAGCAATTACCTTCCATACTATTCAGTTTTCTCTGAGTTAATAAGACATAGGTTAATGTAGAAATTGGTTAGGAGCTGGGAAGATGTGAGATATAGTCGCAATGTGAAGTTGTGATAGAAAGTGATACAGAGCTCACATGCATTGAGAACAAAGGTCTATATTGATTTATCTATTAATTCATACTTATGGCCTTAATGACCACTTGATTGTGCAGGATAAGATGGGAACTTCAGACAGGCTTAGGAATTTGTCCTTCTGTTGACTCTTGTTTTTAACCTGTGAGACTAAAATGATTAGCGGAATGGAAAAAAACTGCCTAGCATCATAAAATAGGCAGCAAAGTTCTGAAGTACTAAAGCCTTCCCTTTTTGAAATGTAGGTGTCTAATGCTAAAAACATGTAGTAGTTGCTCTCTACATTCTGAAATTGTTGCCATTTAGCTTGCTTAACACAGCTGTCAATGGCTGTCATGATCAGATCACTGGTAAAAAATGCAAAGAAATCTCTCCCTCCCTCTCTTTGGCTTTCATTCTTCCTTCCAGTTTCTGTATATTAGCTCTGACCCAATGAAAGGATCTTGTCTCTGCAGCCTAGTGATGATATATCCTCCCTGTGGAAGGATAGTTTCAGGACTGCTTGAGAATTAGTTTTTCTTTTTTTTGTGAAACACGTGATCAGTTCTTGTTGCAGGAACACAAGCCATCCTTCTCAAATATGCAGCGTAACACTTATTACTTCTCTCAAGTATGCTTTCATTGCTTGCTTTTGAGCATGTATTTTTGAAAGCACATACTTTAAGGGGTATATGTATTTAATATACCTATATAAATATACCACTTCACTTATTTTTAAGTACATATTTTAGTACTTTTGTCTTTAGTGTCCTTGTGTCTAAAGAAGTATAATTGAGAGAAACTGTTCTGTGGATTATGGTATTATCTGGTATGATATTATTTAAATTTAAAACCTTATTTAACCTGGAAGTAATTATTTGTGGAAAAACATGCTGTTGAATATACAACTCATTTTTGAAGGATTGCTGCCATTGCTAACTAAAATTCAAACTAAATTATTTCACATACAGAAACCATAATAAGATGCTGCTGATCTCTTTTTAGGTTTTGAAATCTAGGAACATAGTAAGACGTTATACTTCATTGAATTCAGTTTTGACCCTGCTTTGAGCAGGCATTTGGACTGGGGACTTCATGAGGGTCTTTTCCAATCTGAATTTCTGTATGACAGGGTGTCTATCTTAGTGTTCATTGCTATATCTTTAGGCATTCCCTTTATGTTTAGCTGTGCAGCTAGGATTGCAATTACCTCCTCTGCTACTTTGGCAACTGGACAGGCATCTCAGAGGATAGGCAGAAAGCATGAAGGGGACTACTGGGGTGTGTACAGGTTGGAGCAGGTGTTGTGGACTTAGCCACTGTTGTCACCTGCCTCTTTTTGAAGTCTGCTGAGGTTGGATGCCTTGGCCTAAGAGATGGACTAGATCCAAACAGAACAAATAGCAAATGTTTTCTCCCATTTTCTTATGTATTCAGTAGAGAGATGTGGACAGTTAAAATAAATCTGTATCTGCCTCTGGAGGTCTTCAGAGGTGTTTTTTCTCTCTGTATTAAATACAACCTAGAGATCCTGAGTATTTCAGGGTGGCTAAGTACTAAATACTTTAGGATGACTGTGTTCATCAAATGAGACATCTGCCTGCCTCTCTATCTATTAGCTGTATGTGTGTGCTTGTTCTTTATATGAAAGTAACTATAGCTATATATTGACATATTTCTGTTGCCTTCTAACATTTGTTAAAATCCTGTGGTTCTATACTGTGGTAACTGCTGCCTGCTGACAATAATTCTTTATTGACAGTTTTCAAATGTTGCAAAAATTCCATGTCTTTTAGGATATGTTAAACTACCTGATGTAAATTGCACCACTTGTGTACTGCTTCCTAGCAAGTACTACTACAGTTTTTTTCCTTACATTTCAGAGTGTATTTTCTTTTTCACCATGAATCTTGCTTCTTTTTAATACCTTTGAGGAGTGGTAAGAGAACAGAAAGATAGGTGAGAGTGAAGTTAAATAAGACCTGGTAAGTGGGAGATAAATTGTGTAGAGAAAGAAATCATTCTTCCCTTGGGAAAAGTGACTAGAGAATTTAAGCTGTATGATAATCATGTTTCAAGACATTTTGATAGGATAACTTTCTTGCACATCTCCTCACTTTTAGCATTTATTGCTTTAGTAATAACTGAGAAAAAGATTGTGAATGCTTTGCTGGGATTACCTTAACATCTTCATTCTAGTGGTAAACATTAAAAAAATGCTTTTTTAACCTCTATTGTATATGCTGTAGACCTATACATACAGAAACACACATACGTACTCCTTTTGCACAGTTCTTAGATGTTATTCAAAGTTCACACTGATAATTGTCTGTACCTCCATACAGAAGAAGAACATACACCACCAGGGCTGACACTTGGATAGTCACAATGCAGTGCCAGGTTTTTTTTTGCAGAGGGAAAATATCCCCTTCAGTTTGTAACAACTTGGAGGGGAACTGAATAGTCATCTAAGAATCTGGTGATTTGGAATGAGATGGAGGTCTGTGGAGTAAGATAGCAGATCTTGTGTCACTTCATTATTTTTCCACATAGAGAGCTCATAACCCTTTAAAAAGTGGCATAGAACAAGATGGCAGCTTGTCTGGTTGAATGAGAAATTTAGTGATAATAATGAGGTTCTAGAGTCAAAAAGCAATTTAACTCTTCTTTGTGCTGCTATATTTGGCAACATGAGTACTGTACAATTGATTTAAAAATATGGAACTCTGAATCATTTATGAATGTGGGAACCTGTCAGCAAAACAGTGGACTTTGCAGGTGTGCGTCTGTAAGAAAGATGCAGCATTTCCTGACGCTTTTCCTACTGTGTAGGAAAACCCTAATGCTTTTGTGATGTAAGTTCTGGAGTATATTGAATCAGGTTTTCCTGATGCAAAATCATGTTCTACTGTCAAATTACTACGTGGTAGGTCAATGTCCACTTTATCCTAGATCAGAAGTAATTGAAGCCAAACTGTTATATCATGTTGTTTAAGGTCAAAGTACAATTACTACATTTAAATATGACAGAGTTCTAGTCAGGAGCTAAAATTAATTGTGTGTACTAGAAAATGTATTGAAATCTTCTGAACTGCTTTCTCTGGTAGCATAGTAAGCCACAAGAAGTAATGGAATACATATTCATCCTGGTAAAGCTAAATCCACCATGGCACTGATTCAATTGTTTTCCATTTGTGAAGTTTTCTGAAGAATGATTTGAAGATATGAAAACTTCCAGCAACAGCTGCTGTATCTCACTTATGGTTTGAAATGATTCATTGCCCTCTAGTTCATTGCATTGCAAAGAACTGCTTTGAAGTTCCCACATTTTCTTCTTTCTGAGTTCTGTAATTCTGTATGTTTTAAGTGTGATGTAAATAAACTAAAATCCAAATACCTATGAATCACAACTTCTGTTAATTAAATGGAGTTGAATGTTTCTATGAAAAGTCAAAAAAGTGGACAGCTAAGAGACCAGACTGTTGCTCATATTGAGGGATATGGGTCTCAGAAACGTCTCTGGTTTACTAGTTATGCTCCTTGTTCTCTGTTGGTCTGCAGACCTTCCCCTAACTACGACTGTGTTCCCCTGTGGGCTAAGGAAGTAAGAAATTTTGATAATGCAGGAAAAATATTATACCCACTGGTTGGTCTAAGGAGCAAAGTTGTTATGCAGAACTTATTAAGGTCAGAAATCTTCTATTCAGGTGGTATTTTGATCCCTTTATGATACAAAAGCAGGATAAGCAGTATGATAATATTATTTAGAATTGGACCCAGTACGTTTATAGATACATAAAATACAGCATTAAGGAGCTGTTGTAAGTGCAAAAATCCAGAGATTTAGATTAATACTTAAAATTTCATTATTAATCCTGAGTTTTATTTCTGTATTGCAATCAAGTATTTCATCATTCTAGAGGGATTTACTTCCATACTAAGTTATTCTTATCTTTCAGATACTTATTTGCATACATGTGTGCTGCGCTACAGGCATTCCTAGGGTAGATATACACAGGACTTTAATGGGATTCTGCAAGAACAATTTTCACTACATCAGTCTTTTAAATTTTACGTTTTTAACATGCACTTGTGCTCATGGATTCTGGTCTCAGTCTATGTTTATTCAGCATTGCTTAAATATTTCTTAGACTGAGTGAATGCTAAGATGTTTTTACAATCATAACTTTGTTAGTACACAGCTAAGTTCTATTTTGATTTATGTCTGTGTAACACAGTGATCAGTGTAGATGTATGCTAATTTAGAATTTTTAAATTTTATGTACTGTTCATACATTAGGAAAAAAGTGAAGTACAGTTTTAAAGCATTATTCCCTTGGGAGCAGTGGCTCTAGAAAGTTTTTATTTTCATACAGTGGTAGATGCCTCCTTCCTACTTGTTCTGAGAATTTTGGGGGAGCTGATTGCTAGCAGAATGGGGAGCTTGAAAGAAGATTGAACTCCAACAGAAGAAGGCAGCAAGTTGTGGTGCTTCAAATATTGCATTTTCTGTAGCCTTTTAGATTTCCAAGAATTCCAAGTACATATGGAAAAGGTTTCACTTAGTATTTTTATTCTCTTTTAAGAAAATGGAAAAGCCCCATCCCTACCAGCAAATCAAGTCTTGCTGATAAAAAGAACTCAAAATAATCTTGACAACTTGGAGACCAAGTCTGTAAAACATGACCAGTAGGAACAAATGCGAGATGCTACCTTTAATTTGGGAGAACTAGTGGAAGATGTAACAGGATGGGCGTTAACTTTCAATGGGTCTGTGCTGTAGGAAGTTCTAGGAATAATGATGGATCAAATGCTGACAGACATCAGCAGTTCCATGTTGTGAGACAGAGAAAAAAAATTGGAAGTTATTGCTAGGCACCTTAGGGCTTGTCAAACAGCACTAGAAACTTATGGTTAGACAACTGAACTGAGCCCAGTGTCACCCTTGACTGTAATGAAAGCTTAGACATTTAGTTAAATTTCAAACACTTGGATAACTGTACTGAGGTATCTGAAACACTACCTTGATGTGTATAGTATACACACCAAAGTATTATAACAACCATCAGAAATTCCCTACTCTTTGAAACCTTACAGCCACCCTGTCTAGTGTAGCTCAAGGGAGTGAGTAAAGTCTGAATACACAACCAGAGTATTGAGCAATATGCTAATATTTGAGTTTCTAGCCTATCAACTACTTGGAGATGGTTGCTTTTATCTTGAAGTGAATGAAAGCTGGCTTACTGCGTGGAGTGAACTGATTCCATCCTGTCAGAGAGGTAGAAACATGCAAGTAGATTCTGTGCGCAGAACATGAAATCTGTTGTTCACTCCTTGCTTATCATGTGGCAGTTTGCTTACTACAAAATAGGAAGTGAACATTATATTTCTTTCTATTCTGCCTCTGGAATGAAGCAGGAAGGTGTGTCTGTCGTAATGAAGTAGGTGACATAGTGATTTTAACAGTGGTAATGAAATAAACTTTTGTTAATGTTAAACTGATCAGCAGCAGGCATAGGTAACTTCTGAGTCTTAAAAGAGCTGTTGATGCAAGTAATATATATATATATTTTAATAAATATACAGATCTCAGTTTGCATTTAAGGGCTTGAACTTAGGTTTGTGCAGACTAAATGAGTGCCATGATAGAGATCTGCTGATCCTGGAGTTCCTGAAGAGAATGTTTCATATTTGCTGTTTAAGTGCATTCAGAATGCATATGCATGGCAGGTCACAATGCAGAATGCTACAGATTTGCTGTAGATCAGTTGCATAGCCATTCAGCACATGTACGGTAGTCGTTTATGTAGAGTTTTTGGATAGTGTCTAAAAATACAACAGATTACTGAGGAGAGTTGGCTGTTTTCTGAGTTGTTTATTTTGCAGTGTGTAACTCTCAGACTTCCCTCTTGCAGCTGTTCTGGTCTATGTAACTACTTAATACTCATTGGGACAGAAGCAAACTGAAAAATTAGCTCTGCAGTTCAGTGATCAGGGTACTCATCTGCAACAAAGGAAGGTTGCAGGCTGCTGCTTCAGTGAGTATTTTTTAATTATTTGTATAGAGAAATATTTTTCAAAGCATGTGTGAACTCAGGGCTGGTTGTACTTAGAGCTGTCCATATCTCATCGATTTTATTGTCTGCATCTCATCAATTTTGTTGTCCTTTTCAATGGTTCTGGTGTAGTACTTGGGCTTTAAGAAGGAATTAAGTGCTGAATGGGAGCCAATTAACTGACTTTTCTTGAAAAATGAAGAGAAATGCATCTAAATTCCAATGGATGTTCCCTTCCACTACCACCACTGTGATAGCTGTGGGATGACTGCTTGTTTTGAATGAGGGAAACCTGTGCTGAGTATAGCAGATGTTCTACCAGGATCAGGCTTGTTACATGGCTGAGCAAATTTTCAAATCAAATTAAAGTGTTATTTTTACACTGGAGTATAACATCTTTGTTCTGTGCTTGTCAAAAATGCATTAGATATGCATAAATATTTATTGTTCAATATCTAAAAATAATATAACATTTGAAGTATTCTTTGTTCTTTATGTTGTACCTACAAGATCTTTGTGATTTGTAAGACTGGATAATGCAGTTATAAGGTTTGCACATTTACAGAATGGGACTAGAAATGTTGAGTTTTAGCAGAGCTTTGCATTGTGCTCCCATTGTGTCATGGAAATTTTCAGTGTAAGTAATTTGTAAGCTATTTTTCTTACCTTTAAGACAGTTTTAACCTTAAACAAATTACTGGTAATGTAAAATATCTGATTATCACCGATGAGTACTTAATTTTTTCACTTCTGGTATGTCACTTAAAAGCTGTGAGCAGGAATCTTTTAATCAAAGCAAGGCCTAGTTCAACCATATTAAAATGCTATTTACATTTTAATTTGCTTTCTGCTGTGTGACTCTGTTATACTGAAGCTATTACCTGGCTCAGTGGTCCTCACAAAAGGTTTTCATTTATCCCTCTGATTTTATTGTAAATTATTGTCAGCATAGCACAGGAAACTGCAAATTCAATTTTGATCTGTCCCACGAGGGACTTGATTCTTCATGACTTATTCTTGTTGTTTAAAAATAAATTGAAATAGCTATCTTGTTTAAGGGTTTTCTTCAGAGTAGAGGATTAAAATCTGTGCTTTCTTTTATTCAAGGGCTTTTCCTTTATTGTGTTATTAGGTAGAAGCTAATATTTAAGGAAATCTGGTAGTGATTACCCCCTTGGGAAAGATTTAGTTCTTAGTTTAGTATTTCCATTTTATATTTAATGGTTTGTTAAGCTGGCTTTTTTTTTTCTTTTATACCTGGTGATCATAAACCTGCTGTTTTCTTTTACAGATAATGTTTTCTTGAGTATTTTTTATAATTTAAGATTTTAATATAGCCCTTCCTGCACTCATTGCACTTAGTCCTTACTGTGAAACAGATTAAGGCTCCCTTTGGTTTGAGGAACTTTAATTTGACGTCCTCTCTCTGTGCTTTGTTATTGTGATATAAAATAGCCAAGAATGTGGAAGATTAAATAGTGCAAAGCTAGAAGGGAACCATGAGGAGTAGAGAACATAAGAACAAAAATGGTTACTAATATAGTGCATTGTGACCTTCCCAGAGGCAAAGGTGTGAACGGTAAATCATTGGGATGAGATTCAGGGCTTGATTCAGCTGCACAACAGGCATCTATTTAGTGCTGGTTTTGCCTTACAGGGTGTCCTGTTGGTCCTCCAGGCCTTCCTCTACCGACAGGTACTGGACCTATATTAGCCCTCTGTGGTGTTTTCTGATCCTGTGGAGCATGTCCTACATAACCTCAAAAAAACAAAAGAAGAGAAAATGACACCATATTTTCAGCAAAAGATACGTTAACAGTATAGGTTTTACTTACATAAACTGCGTATAGTGTATATTTGTATTTTTTAAAAATAAAGGACTAAGTTATATTAAAACCTTAGATAAAGTTGCCATTACAGAACAGTCATTGGAGTCAGACTGCAAAAAGGAATACAAAATTACAGTTCAAATTGCTGCTCTGCAGGACCATCACACTTGTTGAATTAGACACAAAACAGACAAGGTAGTAGGGTGAAAAAAATTAATCGTGATCTCAGGTTTGTTTTTGCTTCTAACTACAGATTAACTTCCCCAGATGAAATAGTTCTTTGATGCCCAGCTTCTCTACCTGCGGTTGCTATGGTACCTAATGCAGGTGGAGCAGGAGCATACTGTCAAAGAGATTTGGGAAGAGGGACCCACGCTCAGGCTTTTTTCATCTCTTCTTAAAACTCGACTACTCTTATAAAACGGATCAAGAGCACTTACACTATTGACATAAAGAATTAAAAGAGCCATTTCCGTTAAAGATCTCTAAAAAATATCTAAGTATCAGCTTATGTCTGTGTACTGATCATGGCATTCAACTGGGAAATGGATTAAAAAACCCAAATAAACTAACCAGAAATTAATAAATCCTAAAAAACCCAAACCTTAGAGAAGTAATGAGAGAAGTATTGAATTAGGGTGTTAGGAGGAAAGAAAAAATGGGGAAATAGGTGTGGTCTTCTTAATTTCTTCTTTTCTATAGAACTTTGCACTGTTGGATCCCCCACCTGTGCACTGTACAGCCATAGCCAAAAGTCCTTTCTTTAAGAAATTAAAGCCTAAGATGACTCCTAATTATCAGAAAGGAAGAAGGAACTTGAAGACAGTATTAAGAAATCAGTGTATCCAATTAATCAACTGATTGTCATAGGGAATCTGGAAAGTTTTTGTTTGCCTTCAAATGAGGACACTATCATTCATGTAACCCAAGTTGAAGAAAACCTGCTTGTGTTGTAGAGACTATGAACCTTCTCTTCTCTGTATCATCTAGCTTTAAATTTCACTGAAACACATTACTGCTAGAAGCTCTAAGCAGTAGTTCCCTAACTTGGTCCATTTACATGGAAGTATGTACTGAAACAGTGAAAGAACAGCCATGGCATCTTCTCATTGTGTGTGTTGAGAATTCAAAGCAAGTGGTCGCTTTTTGTCTTACCGTTTAAAAATGTAAAATCTCATACAGTGTGTGAACAGTGTTAATAACTTTTTCCTGAAAAGTTAAAATAAAAATTCTTAAGAACAAGAAAAGTCTATTTGATGATCTAGCAAAATGAAACAAAAAAAGCATTCTAAACAGAGCATGTCAAGTTTAATTCAAAGTATAAGTAGTTTCTCAAAAAATACTGGCTGCTTCTGTTTCCGTAATAATGTAAGAAAAAGTAGAAGTGGATATTTTCACTCAAAACTTTAGAATTTGTAAAAATATTGGGGAAGAATGTGTGCTATTTTACTCTGCGGTAGTACACCTGGATTTTTAGAAGTCACCCCAATCTGTTTCATACGGAGATGCAATGTTAGTGGCATTCTTTTGCTGTTGCTTTCACAGAATAAATAGTTATCTGATCGTCTCAGCACATGACTCTGGTTGATGCAAACTGTTAAGAAAACCTGCACTGGTAAATACATCCTCTAAGCAAGGTGTTCTCTGGCCACAGGGAGGTAGCCAGTGTGGTTGAGGTACATATACAATATCCAGGCATAAGCAGTAAGTGCACAGCATTGAGCTGTACCATTTGCTGCCCTTATACTCTGTAACATGATTATTTTAACTGTTTTTCTTTTTTGCTTGAGGATGTCTGAAATAATGATGGTAACCCAGCAAGAGAGCGTGGCATTTAGAGCATTGCATCAAATATATATGTTGCATACCCTTGGATGTGGTGCTGGGGAAAATGGTGTTGCTTGAGTGGCAAAGGCTGCTGGAACAGTGATGGTGAACTCTATAGGCTGGAGGTAGCCAAACTGATTTATACTCCTGTTAGTTCCATGTCCCTGCAGTGCACTGGGGTTTTGTTTCAGTGACTACAAGTTAGCTTGTGGCAATCTTAGGGCAAACTGCCGTTTAGACAGTACAGGTGATGAGAGTAGATGGGAAAGAACTGTGAAGTTACTTGGCCTTATATACATAGTTATACTCTGGCTAGTGTTCCAAGAGACTTTCAATGAAGTTCATCAGAAAAGGTATTAAGTAGACAAGATAAACAAGATAAATGAGAAAATCCTTGTATGACTGAATAACGAGAGGGAGGTGGTGGAGGACAAATTGCCAGAAATTTATGCAAATAAATGCTTGATTCTTACACTGGAGGGAGGTCACTAAAGCATTCTTACTGTACTTCAGTGGTGTTTGCTGTTCAACATAGAGGGAAAAAAACAGACAAGGAATAAAAAGTAAAGCAACAATTGTGAACATGTTGTATGGGGTGATACAGAAGAGAGCCAATTAAAAAAAATACAGAAAGGCTTTATGAGACTGGTTAACATGTATGAAAATAGCAAACAAAATACAGTAAAATTACATGTCAGGGAAAATAAATCTTATTTCTTGTCTAAAATTATAGTGTTTGAGTTGGTGAGTTACAAGATCTTGAGATCGTGACAGGTAATTTGGTGAAAAATGCCTCATGATGCCCATCAGTAAATAGCATATTAGAAACTGTTAGGAAATGGACAAATAGCAAAGCAGGAATCATTGCACGTTGTTACATAAATCCATGTTTTCCTGCATTTTGAATGCCATATGCAGTAGACTACTGATACTAACTTTGGAATTCCTTATCATTGAAGCTCTCAATTTCTAAACAGAGAAATCCCTGAAAATCATCTGTCAGGAAGGTTATAGTTGTTTTTCCTTTCTTGGGTAACAAGAAATCTGGTGATTTATTAGTGTTGCTTCAATCTATATTGTACTCTAGGAGTTTATTTTTATAGTTTATCAGTTGCTACAATATTCTGGATACTAAAAAGATCTTTAATAACTAAAACTTTAACAACAACCAGTGTATGGGAGTTCAATCGGATGGACTCAAACAAGAAATAAGCCATTAATTTTAATAGTCAAGGTAATTAGCCACTGAAACAAGCTATGTATAGGGATGATAGAATATCAACCCCATCTCAAGTTCTTCAGTTCAGGTTTAGTGTTAGCTTTTGAAGATGTGCTGTAATCAAATGTTAGCCACTGCCCTATTTTGTAAAGAAATATTTTGCAAGCCCAAGGTATATTACAGCACTCAGATTCTGTGATTCTACTTTAGTCTTAAAACCAGTGAGTTGTGAACAGTTCTGAACAGATCTTGCATTTTGGTCACAACAACCCTATGCGAGGCAACAGGCTTAGGGAAGAGTGGCTGGGAAGCTGCCTGGTGGAAAAAGACTTGGGGGTGTTGGTAAACAGCCAGCTGAACATGAGCCAGCAGCGTGCCCATGTGGCCAAGAAGGCCAACAGCATCCTGGCCTGTATGAGAAGTAGTGTGGCCAGTAGGAGTAGGAAAGAGATTGTGACCCTCTACTCAGCACTGGTGAGGCCACATGTTGGCTATTGCATTCAGTTTCAGGCCTCTCAGTGCAGGAAGGACGTTGAGGTGATCTGGAACCTCTTACCTCGCTTCAGGGGCTCTTCTGGGAAAGTGCAGGTCTCCTGTGGATTCTGTACCCTGTCTTGTTGTCACAGGTACTCTCTGGATCTTCTAGTGGCACTACATGGTTTAGTGTTTTGTGGGAGTGGTTGGACTCGATGATCCAGTGGGTCTCTTCCAACNACCCTCTCCTCAGCACTGGTGAGGCCACATGTTGGCTATTGCATTCAGTTTCAGGCCTCTCAGTGCAGGAAGGACATTGAGGTGATCTGGAACCTCTTACCTCGCTTCAGGGGCTCTTCTGGGAAAGTGCAGGTCTCCTGTGGATTCTGTACCCTGTCTTGTTGTCACAGGTACTCTCTGGATCTTCTAGTGGCACTACATGGTTTAGTGTTTTGTGGGAGTGGTTGGACTCGATGATCCAGTGGGTCTCTTCCAACCCGGTGATTCTGTGATTCTGTGTATTTATCGTTAGGTAGCTGAATCCCATTCAAAATGGTTTTCAGGAGATTTTAATGACAGTAGTGCTGATAGCAGTAAAACTGATGGACGATACCATATTTAAGACTGCTGTTTAGGAATTAGCTAAATGCAAAGAGGCTGGGAAAACAAGTTATTCTTTACTTGGCAAGCACGGAAAGCTCTGTATATCAGTCACCACCCCTGGAGGTATAAAAGGTGGGTAGATGAGGAGGTTCTTCGGGACATGGTTTAGTGGCAGATAGTAATGTTTGGACTCTGTGATCTAAGATGTCTTTAACAACCTATGATTCTACATGTCTATAGTTTACTGGAATGTGGTAGTTCTTACTTCCCAAGTAAGAACAAGTAGATATACGATACAGTGGCTACCTTTTAGGGTCTTTGTTGAAGTTGCACAGTTGTTTTGCCATGTATGAGAGGTCAGCAGTTAAAAGGCCAATGATTACTAGAAAGTATCTTGATTCCTGCAAAGAGAGATTTGATGTCAGAGGTGGAATTGCACAGATGGGCTGATACCTAGTCTTATATTTTTTGGACATTTTCCTATTCCAGATATTGTTGCTTATTAAAATACCTGGCAGCCAGATTCAAACCCTGATCAAGGGGAGTGTAGGACAATGCCTTGATGGTGGATCAAAACTTGAAAGAGGAGTTCTGTTTGATATGCTGTATGTAATGATGGAATCATGTGGTCTTCGTGTTTAGTGTTAAGGCATCAGAAACTCAAAATAATGTAACAAATGTAAATTCATTGTTTCAATTTAATTTTTTTCTTACTAGATGCCATTCTGTGTTATTCATGTTGTTCTGATAGCAGTAGTTATGGTTGCCTTTTCCTGCATGTTCTCCCAAAAATGTTTAGAGGACAATATAAGCAGGATTTTCTTAAGCGTCTCTGAAACTCGAAAGAAAATAAAGAGCTGTCTTTCTACAGAGTGAGAGCATTTCAATCAAAACCAACTTGATCAAACATAACAGATGACTGAGATTTTAACTGTGCTTTCAAAAGACAGCTTTGTTGATAATGTGAGAGTTAAGCAATTAGTTTGCTTTCCAGACTTCTCAGCCATTATTCACAAGGAATCTATTGTGAGAAATTCTACTCATGCCTTTGACCCTCTCCTTCACACTTATATATACATGAAAGTGAAAACCAATGTTCTCTGTTCTTTATAAATTTTTCATTTAAAGCTCTCTTAAGAATAGCCATGAAAGATTGCATGTAATGGCTCATAAATACAGTTTCTGTAATATTTCTTTTCCGAGAAGAATAAAAATCCCCATTGTGGTTACATTTGCTTCAAAAGTTAAAACTATTTGTGTTGAATGCCTGCAATATCGGTCTGACAGAAAAGTAGTTTGTTTTATAGCTAAGTGTTTTTTTCCTGCTATAGCTCTGAAGCCTACAAGCATCGTAATCCAGCAAATTTCAATTTATGTTGTCTGTGCTGGTAAAGAAAAAGCAGTTTTTGCAACATACACGACTCTGTTTGGGTTAGCTGTTTTTTTCAATTTTTATAAATTTTCATAGAAAAGATAGCTTTTTTCCCCTAACTTCCTGTTCTTACATAGAATATGTGACTACTTTGAAGTCCAGAATTTATATTTTTTCCAGCTGAGAGGTGGTAAGTGGAGGGTATACGTCACTGAAATTAATTTGATAGCATGGTGATTTGGCATTGAGTCACTCAAGGCAGCTGAGTGGTGGAGGTACTGAGATAATTCACCTGTTGAGGATGTGCTGAAAAGCTTTTCTGAGACAAGTAATCTAAATTTTCCATTGATATTGTCTGCTCGCACTTAGTAATTATAAGTTTTAGAAAATTTACTGAAAGTAATTCTGTCCTAAATTAGGCACTTCAACTCCCAGTGTAGTGTGGAGAGGAAGGGTAATGCAGTGCACCAAAGTCAGACTCCAGGAGATGCCTTTCTCCATTAGCAACAGAAAGAACCTAGGACCACATGACTCCTTACTGTCTGTATTTAAGTGGAATGCATTTGTGTGGCTGAACTAACTCCACAAATGTATCGAACCCCAGCTTCCTTCCACTTAATTAGGACACCTAAGTTAGGAGCCTAGCTTTCCTGGACTACTTTGTAGTCAACAGCGAGAGAAAAGTACTTACAGAGGAACATGAGCTTGCTTCTCCTCCTCCTGCCTCAGTGCCTCAATTGGTACCTGAACTTAAATATGAATTGAGCTATCAAATCCCATCAATTTTAGTAGGAATGGGGTTGCTATTGTGGATTTATCTATTAGGGGCACATTCACTATTTTGTTTTGATTTCTAACATCTATGGTGAAACTCCTTATGCAAACAGAGGTTGAACTGATTTGGGCAGGAATTTGCTTCTTTCTGTTGGCCTTATGGGGTGCCCTACAAATCTGACTTACTTATTTAACGCAGGTTCCTACATTAAATCAGTATGAGTTTCATCCTTTTGTGAGCAAGGCTTTTATTTTCAGTTTCTATACTCGCTTGTAGTACCTCCTTACTTTGTAAATATCTGTGGTACTGGAAGGATGAAATACAGTCAGAGACTTATGAGCCAGCTCTATATTGGAGATATCTCTTAACAAAAGTGTCTTGTTGGACTTGCCCCACTTCATTTTCATTGATTTGTATCAGAAACCTTTATGCTGAGGAGTAGTATTCTATTGAAACAGAATGGTATATCTTTGACTGGCAGTTTTTCAGTTAAGTACCAGTTTTGATCATGAGTATTCATAAAGCTCCCTTTAATTTTCTGTTTATTCATTTTTAACATCGATATGAACTTTAAGGTATTCCTGTTCCTTGATTCATACTCTTCTTTAACAGCACATGCCATGTCCTGTACTCTTTGTAGTAGCACACCCACTTGTGGGTGCTTTGTGAGCTAGAGTGGGAAACTAATGTTGGATAATTTTTCCTTCTGTATTATATTTAAATTGGATAGTTTCCCTGATCTGCTTTATGGAGCAGCTGCACAAACAGTTGTGTGTCTGTCTGATACTGCAGCCAAAGACGTGTCAAATTATAACCTAAGTCACAATGCTTTTGAGCTACTTCCAGTGCTTATAATTAAAAGGCAGCTATGATTACAGATTTGTCATAACTTTTGGTTTTTTGCAGTCTTTTTTATTAGAATAGATGCACGTTCATCCCAAGATGTAATTATTAATCACATTTGTTTAACTGCAAAGCAAATGGGCTACTTTAGCTTCAGGGAAGATAAGCAGCAGAGTAGTCTTACCACTTTGCTTTGTATAACTAGTACTAAAATGTATTTAATTAAAAGGTTGATATAGTTTGTCCATAGTATAGCATAATTCATATCAAATATTTATAATCAAGGAAATGTATCAGAACCATATTCTACTTCATAATGTTTTGTTTGCTAATTTGTTGCATGACTTCTGTGCAGTACAGACTGAAAATATAAAAGTAGGTAATTAATATATAAACTTCTCTCAAGACAACAGACAGCATGGAGTCACCACCCCGGACATGTTCAAAAAGTGTGTAGATGTGGCACTTTGGGACATGGTTTAGTTGGCATGGTGGTTTGGCCTGACAGTTGGACTTGATGATCTTAGAGGTCTTTTACAACCTTAATGATTCTATGATTCTGTTACTATGTATTACTAATGCGTAAATAGGTGATATGTAGCCACTTTGTACTTTTTGATAACTAGATACAAGTTTTGCAGAGTCACCATCACTATCACTAGCTGCATGGGAAAAAAGGTACATTATTCTCCTACAGATCTATTCATATAATTCCTTGCTTGCAGTTTTTGACAGCTGGAGACCTGTCTGAGCTGTGATAAAATCTTTGGCTAAGATGTAATAGTAGATCATTTAGTCAAACATTATGTATTTACATTATATTTCACAGAATCACAGAATCACTAGGTTAGAAAAGACCTCCAGGATCATGGAGTCCGATGATTCCTATTAACCACTAAACCATGCCCCTGAGCACATATTTAGTTTAATAGTAAAATTCAGCTAAAACTAATTTCCTGAGAGGTATTCAGCTGTGGTTTGAAATTGTCAAGGGAGAAAATGAACCCATTGCTCTCTTTGATAATTTGCTCCTGTATGTAATCACTCTGCATGTAAACATCTTTTCTGACATATATTAAAAAGCACTTTAATATCCAGCATTTTCTCCATATGAATGCATTTATATCATCCTCAAACATAGTTTCAGCATGCTAAGCAGCTCTCCAAGTGCCTTACTATAAAATGTTTATCTGACTGTCAAATAGTTTTAATGGTTCTTTCCTTCAGTATCCCTTTTTCAAAGAGTGAAAAATGTTAAAAATTACATGTGATTTTACGATATATAGTGCCATATACAGAAAGTAGGTTTTTCCTGTGCTTAAACTGCATTTTTAATACATTTTTGTATATATTCAGGCTTTTTCCCCGAACCTGCCTGTGATGTTTGTTACCATACTTCATATGTTTCAGCTTTTCCTTTCACAATTAACTGATGGTGATTAGAAGTGACTGCACTTCTTCCTCCATAGTGTCACCTATGGTGTTTTTGTCCCAAAGACTTAAACCTTTCACCTACTGCTTAGTGAAGCTTTTGAAGAAGTGATACGAAATGGTATCTGCATTGTACAGATAACGTTACTCTACTGTGATCCTGAAAATATTCAAAGTAGAGCTGTTACAAATAAAAAGTCTGAAAACACAGAGACTGTATGGATTTATAGAAGACTGGTTGTGAGTTTTGTGTGTTCAGGGTGAATGTAAGATGGGATGGCAGTGTCCTTTTGTTGCCATTAGAGGCGAAACTCCCCATTGCCCCTTCCTGACATGAGAAATAAAATGCCCTTGCATTCCATGTGGCTTCTTCCAATGGCAAGTGACTGATGAGAATTCCCTATTTTTTACTAGTATTTCTGACCTCTTTGAAGAGGAACTAACGTTCTGTTTTGTGGTGGGCATGATGAAAGAGGAAGGCAGAGAATCTTCAGGACTTTTCACAAAAAAAATATGTAAGAGCAAATTCTGACACCTCTGAGGTATAGAGGAGATGTTGATATCCGTATTCCTTGGATTTTTAGCAAAAGTGGGAGGTGAGAGGTGAAGAAACACTGCCTGATTTTTACATTTCATGGAGGCAATGGAGAAGAATATAGATTAAGTATCTTGTGAGGAATCAAGTTGGAAGTAAAAAAATTTGTAATATAGACAAATATGGAGTGCAAAGGAGGGTAGCCCTGGTGAGGGCTACACAGAAGTTTGCACAGCTTTTAGATGGAAGCCAGGTCATGCTGTATTTATTTTGATTCAGTCTGAAGGCAGAGCAAGCTCAGATCACCCTGCAGGGTCCTACGTGGAGATCATAGAAAATAATAGAATCATAGAATCACCAGGTTGGAAGAGACCCATTGGATCATCGAGTCCAACCATTCCTATCAAACACTAAACCATGTCCCTCAGGACCTCATCTACTCGTGCCTTAAACACCTCCAGGGAAGGTGAATCAACCACCTCCCTGGGCAGCCTATTCCAATGCCTAATGACCCTTTCCATAAAAAACTTCCTCCTAATCTCTAACCTAAATCTCCCCTGGCAGAGTTTGAGGCCATTCCCCCTCTTCCTGTCCCCTGTCACTTGGGAGAAGAGGCCAGAGAGATATCCTTCCATTCAGATTCATTCCCATCTCTAGTCACGTGAATTGTAGGAATAAACAGTGGCTTTACTTATTCAGTCCATGGAGGGTAGATGAGGCTGTTAGAGCTGCAGGCAAATGATTAGTTTTTCTTCTGAGGTTGTGATAATCAAACAGGATGCTAGAAACTGCTAGACAGGACATGAGAAATAGGCATTTGTGACAAATGGCAGTGTGTGAAGCTGACAGAAATTGGAAGTGATGCATGGCTGGATTTCTTAGGTACTTAAAGAGCAGCTGACATGAGAAATGGTTGAATGTCACAGATAATTGGAGGGGTGCACTGAAGACCATTAAAGGAGCAGAGTCTTTTGAGGTCAGCAGTACATAGGTAACTGTACCAGTTGTGACTACCTAGGTAATGGCAACAGATGTTCAAAATTTTAGGACACAAAACAGGGACCAAAGGAGAAAAAATAGGAGTGGGTTGCGTATG
>WAAB01025929.1:0-32570 GCA_013389865.1 Piaya cayana
GGACAGGCTGGAGGAGTGGGCCTCTGAGTATGTAATGAGATTCAAATAGGCCAAGTGCAAGGTCCTACACCTGAGTCGGGGAAATCCCTGATTTCAGTACATCATGGTGGATGACGTGATTGAGAGCTGCCCTGCAGAGACAGACTTGGAAGTTACTAATCAATGAGAAGCTTGACAGAAGCCACCAGTGTGTGCTCACAGCCCAGAGACCAATCATCCTGGGCTGCACCAAAAGAAGAGTGGCCAGCAGGTTGAGGGAAGTGATTCTGACCCTCTTTCCCTCTCTTGTGAGACGTCATCTGGAGTACTGTGTCCAGTTCTGGAATTCTTGGCATAAGAAGGATATGAAACTGTTAGAATGGGTCCGGAGGAAGGCTATGAGGATGTTCAGGGGACTGGAGCACCTTCCATATGAGGACAGGCTGAGAGAGTTGAGCTTTTACAGCCTGGAGAAGAGAACACTCTGAGGAGATATTACAGCGAGCTTCCAGTACCTGAAAGGGGCTCCAAGAAAGATGGAGAGGGACTATTCATAAAGGCTTATGGTGATAGGAGAAGGGGGAACAGGTTTAAACTGGAGAGGGGCAGATTTAGGCTTGATATAAGGAAGAAATTCTTCACAATGAGAGTGGTGAGACAGTGGAACAGGTTGCCAAGAGAGGTTGTAGATGTCCCATCCCTGGAGGTGTGTAAGGCCAGGTTGGATGGGGCCTTGGGTGACCTGATCTAGTGGAATGTCCCTGCCCATGGCAGGGGTGTTGGAACTAGATGATCTTTAAAGTCCCTTCCAAATGTAACTACTCTACAATTCTATGATTCTATGTATTGCATAAAAAGAACATCGTTAATCATCTCTCTGTTTCCAGTGTAGGGTGGCAGTTCCCAATAGCTCATGTGTGCTATGTACCAGAACCAGACTGCCTCCTTCTGTAGGGGTAGAATAATCATGTTCCTTAATACAGTCTATAAGCAAGCTTCTCACTATGCTGAACTGGTGCTATTTTCCAATGTGGAAACACAGCTAACATCACACCAAGTCTCATAAGCACACAAAGGCTGTTATTTATAAATATATACACTCATAAACTAATGAAAGCAACAGGAAGGGTCAGGAAGAAAGAAGCCTTTGTTAGCCTTTATTTATTTATTTTTAATCTGATAATTCAGACTGCAAATAGGAGAAAGCATGACTTGATTTATCTGTCCTGCTATGAAGGACATATGTAATAATGTTAATGACATAATACTCGTAAATAATTGAGATCTAAAGGGAAAGAATGGCAGAGAGAGTTGTGATAGGCAAAGAAACAGTGAAAAAAATCTTAAATAAGATTGACAAACAATTAAATTTAATTATCTTTAAAGGAAAAGTAAGGAATTATTTTAATACCATTCTAAAAGAAAAAAGAAGGCAAGCTGTTTTACAGAGATCAATCTCTTCAGGAAGGAATTTTACCTGCTAAAAGCTGGGCATTTGAACTGGTGATTATTATGGCTTCCAGCAAAAGCCTTATTTTGAAAAAGCTAAATTAATGTTCCTTCTTGGTTGTTAATTTGATTTTATTACTAGTGAGCTGGCAAAATACACATCTTGCTCTATTGTGGTTCTCTGCAAAACAGCTGTGCATCTAGCAGACAGAGAATTATAAAAGCTAATATATTAATGTGTAATGAATGCTGAACTGGAGGTAGGTAGGTCTCTCTGCACTTAAGAGTCAAGTCCTGCATAAACTGTGTTTCTCATGTGTGCAAGACAAACAAATTAATTCACTTGCAGTTTCCACTGCTCATGAGTTTGTCAGGTAGAGCACTGTTACATGTCAGAAACTATACCGACACATGTGAGCAGAGTCCTGCCTTGGCAGGCTCTGTGCTAGCCTGCCTGTGGGAGCTGCAGTCAGAGACATTCATTTTTAAGCTGATTAATGAGGGGTGGGATGCAATGGTGTGGTCACCAAGTATGTGTTTGTAGTGCTTGTAAATGTATTCCTGCTATATTTCCAGGGAGCAAGGCACAAAGAGGTAGCACTCAACATGTCAGGGGAATGGGAAACAGGACACAGGGTACTCCACGTTCTCTGTCACAAGCCATGGAACCATCTACTTTCTTGCAGGATGCCAGCAGTTAAGTGGTGGATTTGCTGTGGACCTTGGACTATCACTTATACTTGCCTACGCAGAGCGCTGCAAAGGCAAATGCGATGAAGCTTGTTGGTTCCTTAAGCATCTGGTTTCCATCAGGATGAACGCGATGCACCCACTGGTGGTAAATACAGAAGAGGGCAGACAGCTGGGTAGCACTGCTTGATTCCTGCCTCCTAGTGGGAGGAAACACTTCCACACACCACTAAGCTCAAATAGCAGAGATAAGCACAACCCTTTTACTTGAGGTATGTTTGCTTTGGATTGTCACAAATAGGTCACAAACATGGTCAAGGACACAGAAGTGCTTTTACTCATGGAAGTCCTAAACTGAAATAAATATGGAATAAATGCAATGACTTGGTCATTACCATGCTCATCTCACACTAAGTAAATCACATGGGTGCCTCAACCATGCTGGTGTACAGCAGCCCTCAACAGGACACACAAAGGAGAAGGCAGCCAGATCCTTTTCAGTTTTTCTCCTGTACTGTCCTGTAAATTGGCACAATAAAGAGGCATTCTCAGGGCAGGCAGAGAGATGTAGAAGTTAAAAAAAAAACCACCCAGAAATATTTGTGACTTAACAGGCATGAATCCCTTCTTGTTCCATTGCTTGATGCATTTCATGAAGGCAGTTATTGATGGGAGTACAGGCAATTGCTCCAGAGGGGAGAAGCTGGCCAGGTAGGAGAGGACACTTGAGGGGTATGGAATTCATGCAATGACTTCTGTATGGCAAGAGATAGTGAAAACAGCACTGGAGAGTCCAATAGACTTGAAACTGAAGTGGCCTGAGGCCACTTGTGATGGTTGCTTTTTAATTTCATGTGATAGCTGCAGCACAGAGCATGCAGAATAGCTAAGCCATGCTCTCACAGCATCACTCTCCAAACATAACCACAGTAATGCAGTGCAGACAGAACCACACTATAGCCAAACAAGAACTACCATCTTAGGAAGGATTACACAGATGACATTTCTGTTGCAGAAACCAAGGACTCATTTTCCATAGAAACATTGAATCATAAAATTGTAGAATGGTTTGAGTTGAAAAGGACCTTAGACATCATGAAGTTTAAACTCTCTGTGATGGGCAGGGACACATCCCACTAGACCAGGCTGCTCAAGACCTATCTAATATGGCCTCGAACACTTCCAGGGAGGAGGCACCCCCAACTACCCTGGGCAACCTTTCCAGAGCTTCACTGCCCTCATCATGAAGATTTTCTTCCTATGTCTAATCTAAATCTTCTTCCTTCCAAAATGAAGCTGTTCCCCATCATCCTATCACTTCATATCATTTTACAGAAGTCCCTTTCCAGCTTTCTTGTATGCCTTCCTTGGGGTACTGGAAAGATGCTCTAAGGTCTTCCCAGAGCATTGTCTTCTCCAGGCTGAACAGCTCCAGCTCTCTTTGCCTGTCCTCATAGCTGAAGTGCTCCAGCTCTCTGATCATCTTTGCGGACATCCTCTGGATGAGTTCCAACAATTCCATATCCTTCTTCTGTTGGGGACACCAGAACTGGACATAATATTCCAGGTGAGGTCTCACAGGAGTGGAATAGAGGGACAGAATCACCTTCCTTGACCTGCTGGCCACACTTCTTTTGATGAAGCCCAGGATACGGTTGGCCTTCTGGGCTGTGAGTGTACATTGCTGACACACGCCAGGCTTCTCATCAGCCAGCACCCCAAATCCTTCTCTGCAGAGCTACTCTCAATTATGCCTTCCCCATCATGTACTGACATTGGGAGTTGCCCCAACCCAGGTGTAGGACTTTGTTCTTGGCTTATTTGAATCTCATGAGGTTCTCAGAGGCTCACTTTTCCAGCCTGTCCAGGTCCCTCTAGATGACATCCTGTCCTTCTGGTGTGCCAACAGTACCACTTAGCTTGGTGTCATCTGCAAACTTGCTGAGAGTGCACTTAATCACACTTTCATTATCACTGATGAAGATATTAAACAGCACTGGTCCCAGTATGGGCCACTGAGGGACACCACTTGTCACCGATTTCCACGTGGAACTCAAGTCATTGACCACTACTCTCTGAATATGACCATCCTACCAATTCCTTATCTACCAATTCCTTACCCTGTGCAGTGCTATAGACTAGGAAAAGTCTGTCTAGAAAGCTGCCAGGAGGAGAAAGACCTGGGAGTGTTGGTTGACAGCCAACTGAACATGATCCAGCAGTGTGCCTAGGTGGCCAAGAAGGCCAGTGGCATCCTGGTTTGTATCAGAAGCAGTGTGACCAGCAGGTCCATAGAGGTTATTCTCCCTCTGTACTCAGCACTGTGAGACCGCTCCTTGAATCCTGTGTTCAGTTCTGGGTCCCTACACCACAAGAAGGATGTTGAGGCTCTGGAGCAAGTCCGGAGAAGAGCAGTGAAGCTGGTGAAGGGGCTAGAGAAAAGGCCTTATGAGGAATGGCTGAGAGAACTGGTGTTGTTTAGCCTGGAGAAGAGGAGACTGAGAGGAGACTACATTGCTCTCTACAGCTACCTGAAAGGAGGTTATAGAGTGGAGGGAGCTGGCCTCTTCTCCCAAGTGACAGGGAACAGGACAAGAGGGAATGGCCTCAATCTCTGCCAGGGGAGATTTAGGCTAGACATCAGGAGGAGATTTTTCACAGAAAGTGTGATTGGGCATTGGAACGGTCTGCCCAGGGAGGTGGTTGATTCATCTTCCCTGGAGGTGTTTAAGGGACAGGTGGACGGGTTCCTGAGGGACATGGTTTGGTGTTTGATAGGAATGGTTGGACTCGATCTGGTGGGTCTCTTCCAACCTGGTGATTCTATGATTCTATAATACTGAATGGCCCACCCACTAAATCCATACCTCTCCAATTCAGAGAGAAAGGCTGTTGTGGGTGACTGTATCAAAGGCTTACAGAAGTCCAGACAGATTACCAGCATTGTTTTTCCCTTGTCCATTGATGTTGTCAACCCATTATGGAAAGCCACTATGTTGGTCAGGCAGGACTTGTGCTTGGTGAAGCCATGCTGCCTGTTTCAAATCACCTCCAAGTCCTCTATGTTCTCTAATATGACTTCTAGGAAGATCTGTTCTATGATGTTCCCAGGCATAGAAGTGAGGTTGACAGGTCAGTAGTTTCCAGGGTCATCTTTTCTATCCTTTTAAAAGTAGACACAATGTTACCCTTCTTCCAGTTACCAGAGGCTTTTCCTGATTACCATGACTTTTCAAATATCATGGAGTACTGTCACAACTGCATTGGTTAATCCCTTTAGGACTCTGGGTTGCATCTCATCAGGTCCCATAGACTAGTAAATGTTCAGGTTCCTGAGGTGGTCGTGAACCTGATCCTACCCCACAGGCCCTTTCTTCTTGTCTATTGACCCAAGAGGGGTGAGGAGAGCAGTGGCTGGTGAGGACTGAGGCAAAAATATTGTTGAGTACCTCAGCCTTTTCCTCATCTATTGATACAAGCTCACCATTTTCATTCATTAATGGGGTACATTTTCTTTAACTTTCTTTTTTTTTCTGATTGATGGACCAATAGAAGCCCTTCTTGTTAGTCTTCACTGTCCTTGCCAAGTTCAGCTCCAGCTATGCCTTAGCCTTCCTGACCCCATCCCTCCACAACCAGGCAACATCCTTACCTACTTCCTAGGTTACCTGTCCATGCTTCCAAGGCCTGTGCAGTTCCCTCTTGCTCTTAAGTTTGAGCACCAAGTCTTGACTCTTCCTTTTCCTGCCTGATTTCTTGCTTCTGGGTACTGAGTGCTCTTCGGTTTTATGGAAAGCATCCTTAAATATTTGCCTGCTCTTTTCTGCTTCTTTGTCCCTGAGGACCACATCCCATGTGGTTCTACTGACTAACTCCTTGAAGAGCTGGAATTTTGCTTTCTTGAAATTTAGAGTCCTTACCATACTCCTTGTCTGCCCTGTATCCCTCTAGACCTTCAAATCCACCAGAACATGTTCACTGCAGCCCAGGCTGCCTCCAATCTTGATATCACTGATGAACTCATTTGCATTAGTGACCATCAGCTCCAGTATTGCATCTCCTCAGGTAGGGGTGTCTATTAGCTGCATTAATAAATTACCTTCAGTGCATTCTAGGACTCCACAGGATTGCCTACAGCTTGCCGTGCTATTTTCAGCATAAGTCAGTGTGGTTGAAGTTCCTCTGTCCTCCAGACATGTTCATATCTATTCTTCAGGGACAGTGTTTCACACTCTTTCCCTTTCCTGATATAGAGGGCAATTCCTCCACCCCTCCTTCTGAGTCAGTCATAGGATTTGTCCCATCAAGTTTCATTAACAGCAATTAGGTCATAGTTTTCTAGCAGCACAGTAGCTTCCTGCTCTTCCTGTTTGTTGCCTAAGCTGTATGTGTTTGTGTAGAGGCACTTCAGCTGGGCTGTTTGCTGTATGACCTTCTTTGTGGAACATGCCTAATTTCCATCAAGGTGTTCCATGGGACTTATCTTGTTGGTTTCTTCTACCTCAGGAGCCCCCAGATCATTTCCGCTAGACTGCAGCTGTGCTGCAGCATCAGCACCATGACCCACGACAGCAGGTGGAAGGCCTATACTAGCACCCTGTCCCTCTAACCACAGTGTGTCTTCCTTTAGCTTGTCATAGACAAGCTTGATATTATTCCCTTCCCCCTTCACATCTAGTTTAAAGCCCTGTCAATGATACATGCAAATATGCCCTGTATTACTGGAGACGAGAAGTAATTAAAGTTCTCTCCAGAGCTGACCTGAGTAGTACTTTAAATATTTCTAACTGCACAGTTGTTTGAACAGAAAGAAACAGAAGCAAAAATCAATGACTAGCTTGTTCTGAATCATGTTCTTGAAGGTAATACATCATACTATACTTTAAGTACCTTTTAAGACAAATCTTAGACACCTCTCATAAAATGGACTTTTCAAGAGTATGAATCAGACATATTACTGGCAAGTACAATTATACCTACACTCACGGGCTGTGAGTAGGTCAGAGTTTTTACAAGATTAGTATTGGCTTTCTTGTTCCTTCTTCCATGCTGCTGAAACCCCACCACTATTGCAGCATTTAACCCATTCTTCCACTCTGCTGGGAAGTATGAATGGAGAAAAGAAAGGATGAGAATAAGGCAAAAGGCTTCTGGATGTTTGTTCATATTTGCCCTGCCTTCCAGCTGTTACAGCCTTTCCTGATGTAACTACTATGCATGTGGCCAGCATGTTTTAAAAATCAGGTTTCTAATGTGAGCCAAAATCTTTCTGCTTGGCTGTAGAAGAAACAGCTCAAGGTTTCTCTGACTTCTAACACTTCCAACATTTTTCTCACCACAAAACAATAAGGATAAAGATTCACAAAAGACTCTTGAGTGATAAAGGGATGTTCTCCTCGTCCAGTGTTGCACAGCAGATTTTCCTGATGGTAAGACTGCAGATTGTAATCTGGGCTGAATTCTTGACCATATGACTGAAATCTTACATTGCCTTCAGTAAATCTAGGTTCAATCATCGGATTGTTCCACCAAGGATCACCTAAGAATATTGACGATATTGATATTTTTTCCTGTGTCTGTCTTCAGTGCTGTTATTTGTGCATCCAGTTGCTAAGAAAGCTTTCTGGTAGGTTGGGAGCAGTGTCGAACTAAGTCCACAAGAGAGTTTTATAAAGAAGTGTTGTCATTTGTCATTTAGACTGACTTATGTAACTGGGAGGTGCATGTCAGCTTACAGATGTATTAACCCTTACTCAGTGCTGGGGCAGACCTGGAAAACTTGGAGCCAGGGACTGGACAAGGTAATTTCAGGCCTAACAATATGTGTTGGATGAGTGGAGGGTGTTTTCAAATTCCGGAAAGGGATTAGTAGTTGTGGAAGAGAAAGTTTATCGGCTCCTAGAGGAAGAAAATAAAGAGAAAGTAAACATCTAGGGAGGTGAAGCATAACCTACTTGCAGATAACTCATCTGCCAGATAATTCTGGGATGACATTTCACTTTCATTGAGTAGCTTTTCTCCCCCATAAAATAAGTAAGGATTTTGTAAAGTACTGCTTATAAAATAACATGTATTTTCTTCAACAATTCATTCAAATATTGAAGCTAGAGATTCTGATCTGTAAATCTGGGAGTGGAATGTAACAGTCTCCTGAAACGCTGAGACTTTAATAGTTTTTATTGGGAAAATTCCCACTTCTTAGTACTGGGTTGTCAAAAAGTGCTTCTACCCTTTTTATATACTTTTAAACAGTTGCAATTTACATACTTGCATTGCCAGATTGTCATTGTAAATGTGTCTGTGAGCTCACCCTCTTAACTTTTTGTTTAACTTGAAGGGGTATGATTTAAAAATCTTCAATCTTTAATAATAATTTAAACAAACCAAAAGTCATATTCACGTGCTAAACTTCTTTTGCTTGTCCTTTTACTGTATTTTGGAATTGCTCCTCCCTGAAACAATGCCCAAACTTTACCTGTGAGGAGGTAATTGTCACCAGAAAAAAAATGTGCCAGATAACATCTTGATAGTTAAAGAGTACGAATGTACAAGTGCCCTTTCTTAAGCCTATCCTCTGTCCCTCTCTCTAGGTTACTGGTATGGTTGTAACCAAAACCACTAGACTCCTATAATTTCATGGAAGTAGATTAGCTTGGTAAGTGAAAAGACATTATTGACAACCTCATGGAAAGGGAAAGAAAAAAAAAAAGTGGGTTTTGAACTCAGTGCCTGTGATAGGCCAGAGCAGGTACATTAGAAACATATATGGGGCAATTGCTTAATGAATTGAAGTTTTCCTCAGTTATGGCTTCTTCATGTTGGAGATGTGCTGCTGTCTAATGAAGTGTGGCAGACTTCACTCAGAGTGCTTCCTCAGTGTATTCCAGTTAAAAGTTAGCCAGGTAAAATAATCAATTTCAGTGGAAATCAGGCTCTGAGTTGCTCACAAGGCAGTTATTGTATTATTGAGTATGTCCAGATGATCTGCTGGTGCACAGAAGGTGATACGCTCTGTCCTGAGGGGACAGAAAATAGAGTGAAGGTGCTGGAAGTCAAAGGTGAGGCATGTGTGAGTGCTTTGTCATTCATTTTTCCACTGTGTGCTGCATGTTCACAGACAGCCTGACTGGATGTGCTAGGTGATGTGTTAACCTGCCAGCTCTGCTTAGCCGTGGAAAGTCCTGTGATTTCCTAGGCACCAGTACAGGCATTGTTTGTGCAAAATGATCCAGGTCTTCTGCCTTACTGGTAATTCCTGAACAGTACTCTGGATACAGGTTCTGAAAGATCAATTCCAACTTTACGTCTATTGCTTAAATTGTATCATCAAGGCTCAAGAGAGACCATTTCAGCCCACACTGACTGTCTTCCATGTAATGCAAATGATTGCTGACTCTTTATGGTACAAACCTGATTATTACAGGTCAATTAGATTTGGAGTGAATAAACCCAGTTTTCTACACCATCATGCCAATTTTTCAATGTCCTCACACAGATTTTGGATTGTACACTATCATTCTGTTATTTACCTGGTTAAGAATCAGGAAAGTAGTATAACTGCATTGACTGAAAACTACATTGTAAGAAACAGGTACAGCTACATTGTAGGAAATAGGGACAGCTCTAGTGTGACAAATCATTTCCAGAGCCAGATAAGCAAATAAGAGCTATTGCTGCATGTACCAATTTTAATATAGAAAAAAAATCACTGTCTTTCAGTGTAGATAGCTGGATGATGTGAAGCTGCTGCCCAGAATGACCTCCAAACTATGATTACACAGAACAGATTCTATTAAAAGCTATGAGGGCAATGAAGATGTACTTAGATGTCTAACATAATATGCCATTTAATAAAAATAAGCATAAAAAGCATGCCTGTTTAGAAAGAAAAGGTTTCTTATCTGTAAGAATTAAAACCAGAGATTTATCATCCTTGCATTACTTGGAAAAAGAGTTTATGTTACTTACTTAGAGAAGCAGCCTGAGCAACATCTGTTAATCCTGGTACTCAGATAATCCCCAGATTGTAACAAAGTTTGTTGAAGGGCAAGAAGTTAGACATGCATCAATCATATAAAATCTTTGTGTCATGTGATGACTCTTTACGTCTTCACATGATGGAAGATACACTTTTCCTAAGAGGTAAAACATTTGCAGTCCACTAATTACTTAAAAGGCTCTGTGAAAACCATGTAAATCTTGAAGTGGTGGGAGGCAGTTATTTTTTTACAGGAAGAGCAGCAGCAGTCATATAACCTTGCCAGAACGGTAATACCTCAGAGAAAGTATTACCTGACCACACACTTAAAAGTAATGAGAACACTTTAAAACAAAATAGCATGTACTGCAGAAGACAAGTAAACAATAGGGAATTTGGTGCCTGTCTTATAGTTGAACATTACAGTTTTTGGAGGTCCAAAATAGTGATTGTCTTGAGTTAAGGTACTAGTTGAAATGGGAACTGCTAGGTTTCAGAACAGTTTACAACTGTGAACTGCTTTAGGAGGCCAGTGTGATTATGAATGTCCAACTGTTAATTGTACCAGGTAAAATGTGAACCTTGTGCAGCTGTGACAAGAGGAAAGAAAGGCGGGAAACAAAAATAACACAATTTCAACATTGTTTTTTGGCTTTAGACTCCTTTATGTTAGATAATTCAGTCCTCCAAGGGAACGTCAAGAGAATAAATTTGTGTGATTATATTCTACAACTTTTTTTCCTGGCTAACAAGACCTGCAATGCTGTGTCTTCCAGAGATTTCTCTCTATTACTGTATGTGACAGGTCAGATCATATACTGTAAAATGTAGGTTAGAATTTCTGTTAAAAGTCTAATGTGGATACTGTGCCTGGTTGATTAATACCTGCCTGTTAGTAGAACCATAGCAGCCACTTGATTCCTCTGTGACAGGACTCACTAGTAAGGTTTTCTTTAATGGTGGGTAGCTCAAGATCAGCATAACTCACTTTGCAGGCAGATCAGAGGGTGAGACTCAGCATGATGTATAGAGGCACTGGTATGGGAGGCACCTTTTTCCCCTAAAGCTGTGCAGATTTATGGTAAAGCCAAGAGCTTTATCCTCCCATGCTTTTGAAATAAAAATGACTTTAAACTAGCTCATTAAAATGTGATTGTGCTGTGACAGGAACCCCATTTTATCCCGGGCAGGTTGGAATGATCAGACTTATTAGTTCCAGGAAGGGGGTATATAGAGAGGAGACTGATGCCTCCAGGCTGTGCTCCTCCATGCCTCAGATAACTCGTCAGACAGAGGAGTAAAGATAAGGCTCTGGGGAGAGCTTATTGTAGCCTTTCAAAGCGAGTGTTTAAGGAAGATGGAGACAGCCTTTTTAGTAAGGCTGTAAGGATAGGACAGCCTAAACTGTAGGTGGGGGAGGTGAAACACTGGAACTGGTTGCCCAGAGCAGTTGTGGATGCCCCATCCATGGAAACATTTAAGGTCAGTTTGGACGGGGCTCTGAGCAACGTGAAGATGTCACTGCTTATTGCAAACTAGATGACCTTTAAAGGTCCCTTCCAACACAAACCATTCTGTCATTCTATGATGCTGTGATCCTCTCCTCTAATAACTTAATGAGAAATTCCTCTGTCAAGCTTAGAAGACATTTGTGACCACTTTCTAACAATGGCTATAGAACCTCCCAGATTTATTTCTTGTAGAGATCCTAGAATTGAAGTTGAAATTGCTCTAAGAGGATGATATGCTTGTCTGAAGATGCCTAGCTCCTATCAGATCATTTGGATTACTGAACAAGCCTTCTTCCATCCTGTGAAATACTGATTTCTTCACAAAGCTAAAATTCTGGTGCTTTGAGTTTAACTGTGTATTTAGTGTGTAAATTTAGAAAAGTGTTTTCTAATTCCAGAAAATTGTGTAGCTCTATAGTGAGACCTGAAGTCTGGAGGCCTTTTTCCAGGGAATGCTGCACAATACTGAATACCAAATAGAATTTATTGAATGCAGGTGAATTTTTAATGAGTAGCACTTTTGTACTGAACAATGTAGAAACAAATGCGTAATTAAAAAAGATTTATTTATGAAGGTTCATTTGAGATTTGAACAGTAGCAAACTGAAATTAACATTTCTGTTCTTGATGTGAACCAGTTTATCAAGATTTCTGAACAGAGGGGGAACAAGAAGGGAAGTTGCATTTCCTTTAATATAACAGTTGTAGTAACTTGCACTACAATGTCTCAGTCCTTAAAGTAGAATGAAACTATGAAGATTAGAGTGGAATTAAATAATTGCAAATAATTGCAACAGTATTTTTATGTATTATAGCTATAGGAAGTCTATATAACGCTGATGGATGTATTGCAAGAGACTCACTGGTTAACTAGAACTATGGAAACATTGCTGCTTTTCATGAGATAGCTTTCCAAAGACCAGTTTGTTTATATGTATGTAGCCCCATGACTTGCTTCTTTTTTTCTCAGCATCTTATTTACATGGTATTTACCTTGCTTCAACTACTCAAAGAAAAGTGTTTTTCACTTTGTACCCTGAATGCAGGCAGCCAAATGACATGTGTTTTAGATTAATTATTGAGCCAAGAAGCCAAAAAATAAATAAATCTTTCTGGAGATTGAAGTAATGGTATGGATTGTGGTTAAATTAACTTTTCTCAACCATCTATTTAGATATAAAACACCAGTAGTTTTCTGAAAGCATTAATTAAATCTCTTTTAGGCTAAATTCGGAACAGTTTTCAGTGCTGAATATAAACTGGGATCAGCACTTTCCATTCGCACACTGGAAGCACAGTAACAGCAGCAATTACTCCTTGCTGTATACAATTTAAACTTGAAGGTTTCTGAAGATGTTCTTGGTAGCTGGCTCCACATATAATGATGCTTTCCTATATTTTTTGAAGTGGTGTTTTGCAGATATGTTTAGTGTTAACTCTGAATCTGTCCTTTATGAATTAATTAATATGGTGTTTGTGTTCCTATCTCCCTTAAGGAAGATCGTAAATAAGATATATTATGCTTAAAGGTATTATTGTTGAGTTGACTTGAAAATTGGTATAAGCACTTAGCAAAGGCCACCTGGCTAGTTAACACTAGAGGCTCTGTCAATTGAGCTGGGCCTGCCCAAGCAAAATCCCTCCACATTGTAGATGGAGACAAGGTTCCAGCAATTCACTTGAGAGGTATGCTAGGTAAGGCTGTGTGGGTTACTCCTGCCTCAGGCCAAGACAAACCCATTTGTGGGATTGTCTTTGCTCAAGGATCAGGAAATACATGGTGGGTGATGATGAAGAATGGAGAAATCCAGTGTGTACCTCAAGGTAATTTAACCTTGGGGAAAAACTAATTTTGTGCTGTGAGTTGTGTTTTGCAGAAAACTAATCACCAAATGAGAACAGACCGAACTAAGCCAATGCTGGTGGCCAATGATGAGATAGCCCGGAACCGTGAACCAGCCCTAAAACTGAACTGTGATTGTGACTGAGAAAGGGCCAAGGATCTGAACTGAGCTGATGTTGATACCGATCTTCAATAACAAGATAACAGTTCCAGAAGGCAAACAAGGACTATATAAATATATATTTATATAAGCGCGGGATGTAGGTGAAAGTGAGATATAGGTGTTGCATAGAAAATAGTAGGGAATAAGGGGTGGAGAATGTCATGTTTTTTGTTTTAGACCCTCCTTGATAACCAGGTTGTAACTGAGGAAATAGTCATCCTCCCAGTATTCCATGCGATTTTCTACGTAAACCAGGTTATAAATAAGAAGGGGGAGGCACCTCTTGTTCTCTTCCCCTTCAGGTGGACCCGGGAGCAGGTTCTCTGCTATCGGCTCTGCTCGTGTGCAGGAGTGAGGCCCAGTGAGGCACTGTGGACCTTGAGAAGCGGAGAGTACCGGCAGTCGCTTGGTGTAGTTCTGCTATCTTGAGGAGAATAGTAAGATTTTCTCTTGTTAGTTTTTTTATTGGTTACTCCTGGGTTTTTATTGTGCATATCCCTTCCCTCTCCCTTTTCCCTTTGGGGCAAGGAGAGGTGTTCGGGGTCCCTTCTCCTGTGTACATAGTATTCTAATTGTATATAAGTGTAAATATATGTGTATATAATTGTACAGTTTTGGTCTACTCATTTCAGCATTTCAGTCCCTTTTTTCCTTCTCCCTTTCCCTTGTGTTCGTGGAGGAGGTGGGGGGAGGAAGGCTGCAAACTGTATGGTTTGAGCATTTTGCAGAAAGGTCAGATCCAAACCGTTACACCTCTTCTCCCAAGTGACAGGGGACAGCCATGTAGTATTAATTTAAAATAAAATGAAAAATAGTTTGTTGAAGGAGACTGAGACAATGCCATTTTAGTGCAGAATTACGCAAAATGTTCTGTCACTAGCTGAAGTAGAGTAATGCAAAATTCCCAGTAGCCTTGATACTGGGACTTAATCAACTCTTTACAGCTTTGTAGACATTCAGAATCAAGTGATCATTAATACAGATCTCTCCAACTGCACTCTCTTTTTCAAAAGTGCTCAAAGACTTCCTCTGTGCATGGTTGTACTATGGATTATAAAGAGGAAAAATATGAAAAAATGTATGACTGGAGACTTTTTTGAGTATTGCCTGATTACTCAGGTTGCTATTCAGCAGTCCTGAGGATACAAGCATTGTAATGTCTTACTGGTTTACAGTAACTGTCAGCCTTCTCGAAAGTTCAAATATTGCTAATGTTTGCAAATTAAAAACTTTTAAAAATCTGCATAAGGAATGACCACCTAGTTGCAGCAGCAATTTACTTGTAAGACCCAGTTTTCCTATCTCTCAGGCTTGGATTATTTAGGAAAACAGCCCAAAAGAAGGCCGTGTAATTATCTGTTTGCCTGTAATACTCATGTTGTCCTACAGACAAGTTTTTATTTTTTGATGCTGAAATGCAATTATATTTCTCTTTATAACTCTGCTTCTGAAAGAGATCAAGTGTGAATATCTCTATGACACTCAATGTAGTCTGACCCAGATTTACTCTTTTTGGAGCGGCTTTGCTGGAACAAGATGAACAAATGTCAATTCTCATTTTCTGTTTTTATGGGACTAGATGAGCGTGGATATATTTCCACCAATAATATACGGAGGGCAATGTGAAATGTTAACATGCAAATTAGGCTGAGATGATATTTCTATCAGGGGAAATAAAAGCTCTTCCATGAAATTCCCTCATCATTCCCTTCATTTTCTGCATATAATCTGTATGTAAAGCTGTCAGGCTGATAATTAGGCAAATTACAGGGACCCTCTCATAAGAAAACTAATGAAATTTCCAGAGAGAATTTCAAATGAAGATGCCCACAAGGAAGGCAGAAGCCTGGGCTCATTTTTCTTTACTGAGACTGATTCATAAATACTAAGGGTTCCCCCTGTCTATTATTGACAGCGGCAACAGGATTTAAAAGGAAGACTTTGTTGCAAAGAACGGGTATCTGAAAAATACCTGGCTTCCAGAAAGTAGCATACTTTAATACAATTTCATTTCTTTGAATGTATTGCTGCCAGCTCTGATAAAATTGTGCAAGCTGTCTGCATATTTCATGATTTTCATGCAAAATCATGAACTGGTGAACATTTATTCCAAAGTCATCATAGTCCTGGGAAGCTTTTGGCAATCTTTCCCAGGAAGGAGTTTTTGGGGAAAGCCAATTATAAGCTAAGTATTATCATTCACTGTAAAATCTCTGTGCAGAGTTCTACAGAGTAATAGAAGAATTCCTCACATTTCAGGATGGGAGAAAGTAGTAAAATAGTGTGATTATCAGCCTTTGCTCTTTTGAAACAAAAAAATAACATTCAGTAAACAGGTAAGTGATGGAACTTATAAAAGGAAAATATAATCAGAGAATCATAGAATCATAGAATCACCAGGTTGGAAAAGACCTACCGGATCATCCATACTGGATACCATTCTCATCAATCACTAACCCATGTCCCCCAGCACCCTTCCACCCATCCCTTAAACCCCTCCAGGGAAGGTGACTCAACCACCTCCCTGGGTAGCCTCTGCCAGTGCCCAATGACACTTTCTGTGAAAAATTTTTTCATAATGTCCAGCCTGAACCTCCCCTGGTGGAGCTTGAGGCCATTCCCTCTCGTCCTGTCCCCTGTCCCTTGGGAGAAGAGCCCAACTCCCTCCTCTCCTCAATCTCCTTTCGAGTATTTGGAGAGAGCAATGAGGTCTCCCCTCAGCCTCCTCTTTTCCAGCCACTCTTCTTGTTCTCCAGCCTCCTCGCCAGCTTTGTTCTCTTCTCTGGACTCGCTCCAGAGCCTCAACATCCTTCTTGTGGTGAGGGGTCCAGAACTCATCTGGAGTCCTGTGATAGTAACTAAGTACATAGAGGCCACGTCTTAAAATAATCAGGGGAAAAGTTTGGAGGTGGCATGGTCAAAGAGGAATAAACCAGTGGTAGTATAACAAACGAATAAATGAACTAATTTTTATTGTGAGATTTGTGTTGACATGATAAGCTTATATATCTTCTAGGCACTTTACTCTGTACTGCATGATACCTGTGTAAAAAGATTAACAGTTTTCAAAATCATTGTATAATGGACAGATGTAATTCAGAAGCAATTTATTGAGATATCCTGTTGGGGCATTATCCAGTTGGCTATTCCTAGTTCAGGTCTCCAAGGACTAATTTGCAACCTGTATTTAGCATTTTTTCACCAGTGATGTGGAAGAAAATATTGTTAAAGCATGCATAAATATTACTGGCCATGAGGCAGAGGCTTAGCCTCACTGAACAGATCATTAGAGGCTACTAGACGTGACATGTAAGTTGCTGGGTGTGATGGCCACAGGCTTCTAACTAGCCTCTACTGTACTGATCATGACCCTCTGACCTATGCTGCCCACCCAGTTCTCAATCCACCTCACTGTCCACTCATCTTAAAACACACTTCCTAAGCTTATCTATGAGGATGTATTGGAGACAGTGTCAAAAGCCCTGCTAAGGTAGACAACATCCAGTGCTTACTCCTCATCAACTCAGCCAGTTATATCATCACAGAGGGTAATCAGTTGGGTCAAGCACAATTTTCCCTTGGTGAATCCATGCTGGCCACTTCTAGTAACCTTCTTTTCCTCCAGATGCTTGGAGATGACATTCAGAATGAGCTGCAGCATCGCCTTTCCAGGGATGGAGTTGAGGCTGACTGGTCTGTAATTCCCCTTGTCCTCCTTCTTGCTCATTCAAAGATTGGAGTGAGACTGGGTTTTCTCCAGGCCCCAGGCATCTGTACTATTCTCCACAATATTTAAAAGATAATGGAGAGTGGCTTAGCAATAACATCTGTCAGTTGCCTCAACACACATGGTGCATCCCATCAGGATCCATGGATTTGTGAGTGTCCAATTTGCCTAAATGTTCTCTAAGCAGACCCTCCTAACCTCGGGACGGTCTTCCTTCCTCCAGACTTTCTTTCCTTCAGGGTCTAGGATTCCTAGGGGCCAATCTTAGCAGTAAAGACTGAAGCAAAGAAGGCATTTGGTAACTGTATTCTCTATATTGTCTGTCATCAAGACACTTACCTCATTTAGAAGTGGGCTCACATTTTCCCTAGTCTCCCTTTTGCTACTGATGTACTTGAGGAAGCCCTCCTTATTGTCCTTGATACTCCTTGCCAGATTTAATTTCAAGTGGGCTTTAGCCTTCCTCATTGCATCCCTGCCTACTCTGACAGTATTTCTGTGTTCCTCCCAAGTGGTTAGTTTCTCTTTCCAGATTCTGTAAACTTCCTTCTTCCATTTGAGACTTTCCAGCAGCTCCTTGATCAGCCATGCAAATCTTTTGCTTCCTTTGCTTGATTTCTTGCTCCTAGGGATACACTGATCTTTAGCTTGAAGGAAGATTTCCTTGAATGTTATCCAGCATGCTTGAGCCCTCTCCCATGGGATTCCTTCAAGTAAGACTTTGAAGAGGCTAGTGTTAGCTCTCCTGAAGTTCAGGGTTGTAATTCTGGTTATTGGCCTGCTTCTACCACCCAGGATCCTGAACTTGACCATCTTATAGTCACTGCAGCTGAGGTTGCCTGTCATCTTCACATCCCCAATCAGAACTTCTTTGTTTTTAGTACAAGGTCCAGCAGCACTTCCATTGTTGACTCCTCAAACATCTATCAGAAAGTGCTTTGCAGGAATCTCTTGGACAGTGTGTACCTATCTGTGTTGTCTTTCCAGGAAATATATGAGTGATTGAAGTCCCCCATGAAATCCAGTGTCTGTGATTGTGTGGCTACTTCCAGACGCCTGAAGTAGACCTTTTCAACTTCCTCTTCCTGATCAGGTAGCTTGTTGTAAACACCCACAGCAGCATCCCCCACATTAGTCTGCTCCTTAATTCTTACCCATAAGCTCTCAACCTTTTCTTCATCCACTCCTAAGCACAGCTCAATACATTCCACTTGCATCCTCACATAAAAAGCAACTGCTCCACCTTATCTTGCTGGTCTGCCATTCCTAAAAAGTGCATAGCCATCCATGACAGCATTCCAGCCACATGGGCTATCCCACCATATCTCTGTAAATTGCAATAGCCCTGAGACCACACACAGAGCTTCAGTACTTCCTGTACAGACATTTCAGAGAGCTAATTGTGCATGTGGGTTTCCCTGGAGGGGAATTATGGCTGATTCTTTACAGTCAGTTTTTCTCTGTAAGTGTGACAACTGCCCCTTTTGTCCACAACTCCCTCTTCATGGAGTGGTGCTTGAAAATGCAAACATGATATTTTTCCAAATACTGATCCCTGTGATCAGGCTGGGAACATATTTGGTGCTGAATGGCAGCTTGCCATTTGTACTTATTATATTTCAGTGAAATCTCTTGAGGGTGATTATGTAAACTAGGAAACCATTTCCTCATAAAACTGCTTGGAGCCATTGCTGGAGGCATAGTGTATTCTCCTATATTTATTCATGAAATCGAACATGTCGTGTATAAAATAATCTGGCAATAAGAAGCGCAGCCATTTTACTAGGGAAATGATTCATGCTGTTCTTAACTTTAATTAAGCTTCAAACAAAATATCTAGAGGCATTATGAATTCTCCATTTCCTCATTGCTGGAAGAGGTTAATCTCAGACCTGTCTGCAAAGTGTGCTGCAGTTCAAATGAAAGCTCTGAACTTGTGGCAGGCATCAGTGCATGAAATAGTGTTATCCAGAGGGTAACATTAGATAGAGAAATGTTTCTCTCCTCTTTAACCTGGTATAAATCCATGCATTTCACTGAATTGGAGTGATTATATTTTGATACTTTGCATTTTGAAGATTGATCAAATTACTTCTACAATTAATGAATATGTTTATATTTCTGATGACTCGATCAATAAAGTTAGGATGCATAAAATAACGCAGCTATGACTTTACATAACATTTTCATTCTTAAATCACTGAGTTTGTTGGAGCTTGGATATAATGAAGTATAATTTAATATCCAGCCACAGCAGGGACAAACTTAATATTTTTATATCTATACAGCTGCAAGGATATGACCCCCAGTCCTTTCCCTCTCCTCCCCCAACACTTTAATTCTGCTATCTCAGTAGCCAAATATGAAAGCCCGCTAGGAATAGTAATCCTATGAGCTTGTGGTACTAAAGCATTGCTTTTCATACCACTGCTATACTTTCTTCTCTTGATATTTTTATCTATTCAGTTGCTTAAGAATCTTACTGCTCTAGTACACATTTTCTAAGAACCACCCCTAATTTCCAGAAGATTTGGATCAATAGTAATCTTTTAATATTATCAAAATAGTCCACCCAGCACAGGACACTTAATATATGAGCAGGTGAAGTAGGTGTGCTGACAATAGACCAAAGGTCTGTTACACTGGCTAAGGGAAAAGAGAAGTTAGCACTGACACTGGTGAGAGAAAATGCTAAGAGAGTGGTTACACCATCTTGTCTGAGACGATTACTGTAAGTGATAAGTCATAATTTTGGTTATCTTCAAGGTTTTGTTGCTGCAAAAATGGGGTCATTTCGTTAAGAGAAGAGGAAGAGGGAAGGACATAGACTTCTCCTCCTGCCCCTTTTGTTTTTCCAGCTCCTTAGTTTTGTATAGATACCGATGTAACAGTATTTTTTCCAACCAATTTTCTGATTAAAGAACAAGAAATGATTTTCTGCAGATACAGAAGGTATTCATAGAATCGTAGAATAGTTTGGGTTGGAAGGGACCATAAAGATGATTTATTTCCAACCTCCCAGCCATGAGCAGGAACACTTCCCACCAGACCAAGCTGCCCAAAGCCTCATTCAACCTGACCTTGAACTTCTTCGGGAATGGGGCAGTGAAGAAATTCTTCCATATAACAAGCCTAAACCCACCCCTCTCCAGTTTATACTTATTTCCCTTTGTCCTATTACCACAAGCCTTTATGGATAGTCTTTCTCCAGCTTTCTTGTAGTCCCTTTCAGGTATTAGAATGTTGCTATAAGGTCTCCTTGGATCCTTCTCTTCTCCAGGGTAAGCAAGCCCAACTCTCAGCCTGTCACTGCAGCATGATCACTTGGGAGAAGTTCTTGCTGTTTGAACCTGGACATCACAGCAACATCCTCACCACAGTGGCACTATGTGGGCTGAAAGACAGATGGGGAAAGGGTGATGGTGCTGAGTGGCTATGGCTGAGAGGTATGTGGTGTGCAGGATAATTATTACAGCTCCTGGCTAGCCTGCCTATATATAATTGGAGACATATGCCTGCTTGTCCATCATCTGATGGACTGACCTCTCTTCTCCACCTATTTGAACCTGTCTTTGAAATCTCTGACCAAACAGGGAGATTCCCCCAGCTGTGGATGCTGCCCTCCTCTGAGTGTGACATGCTGGATAAATACTGTCCATCAAATTTGCCCCCTCTGTGGTAAACAGCTTTCAAAAAAAAAAAAAAATATAAAAAAAATTAACCAAATAAATAAAAAAAAAAATTAAAAAAAAAAAAAAAAAAAGCCCAGTCAGACCTTATTAATCAAAGAGAATAGGACATCTCTGAGGATAACTAATCTATCAATGTATTGCTTAGTGGTGAATTCCCACCTGCTAGGCTATGCTCAAATTTTCCCCTGACAGGTTAACCATCCTAGTTCAGCATCCAGTTCTAAGTGGATGCAACAAAGTAATTTGTTTCACATGTAGAAATATTGTGTGTCAGGTAGGGAAAGAGAGAAAAAAAAAAGTATTTTTCCCCTGCCAATGAGTTTGACAGGAACAAAAGAAGAGTTCTTACCTGAAAAATATCTTGTTGTTTTAAATAATTAAAACCCTTCTTTTCCCATAAACGTTTACCTTTTCACCTTTTATGTGTGCCTGGGACCAGGATCCCCCTTGTGCTTTGCAGCAGGTAATTATCAAGCTGTGCTCAGCGTAAGTTCTGATGAGTGGCAATCAGATGGGAATAAAAAATGATTACAAATGACAGTGTAGGCTAAATGCAGTAGCAATGAGAAGTGTGTAGAAATTCAAAGAAATAAAAATGATCATTCAGAAAATGCATGTGACACAATAAAGTGGTAATAGTTATGTTTATTTTACTTGCTGTGCTAGATTTTTACACCTAGATATTTTGTTTAATTTCTTTTACTTGCATGACTTGACACAATTATCTTCTGACATACTTTCTTATAATCTCATTGCAGAGAACTACCTTCACTTGCCCCTGCACTCTGTCCCTCTTGCTTGCTTTTACAAAATTTTAAAGACATATTTGCTATTTCTACTTTGAGTAGTTCTTCAATGTATTTTGACCATGTTTAACTTCATAAAGACTTCTTTTGCCTCTGTGATTCCGTAGAGCTTGAATTTGTATCAGACTATCATATATATGTAAAAATTAAGATGGGAAGCTGTAGGCTCTTTGAAATGTTGTACTGATGTAATTTTAATTTTAAAGAATGTTTAGAGACCTGGTGCTTATTATTTTAATGCATTAGCTTTGCATTTGTTGATCTGACCTTGGAAACAGGTGTGAGTGGAAGATGGCATACCTTTGGTGTCACAGCAGTTTTGTCCTAGAGTCTGTTGATATAGAAGCCAGACCCAGAGTTCACTCCAGGACTACAAGCTCAGATGAGAAGGGTGATGTTGCTTAAAACCCCTGCTGTCAGCTGCCTAATTCAAAAAAGTTGTCATGTTCAACTGAAATCGCATTCAGAGGTACGTGCAGACCTGTAGTGGATGTAAAATAAGGTAGCCTTTAGTTGACACATCTACCATGTGATCAATAAGAGCAATGGGAAAGGAGTTAAGGACAGGTCAAAGAGTATTGTCATGATGCCCTTTGAGCATGTTCTCAGCTATCAAGAGGGTATGGAGGTGTATATCTGTGCTTTACCTCTGTACATGTCAAGGTTAGATTGTATGTAAGTTCTAATTCTTCTCCTTGGTCTCAAGAAGGGAGGAGAGCCTCTGAACCTCAAAAGTAAGGACGGCCTTACTTTTGAAAGGATGTGTGGCCCTTCCGCAGATGGATAAAGCCTTGGAAAAGCAAAATGCTTAAGAACAACAGAGTTCTGCCCCTTTTTGTGTTCCTTGTGTCCTGATACTGACATCAAGGCCAGGCTGTTGAAACCACCCAACAACACAAGGAAAGAACCCCACAAATCTAATTGTGTCCATGAGAACAGAATTGCCCTGCGGTTTACTCAGGGGTCATATGAGATATTTCCAGAGATGACACAGAGTAATAATAGTAAAGGCATTTATGCTGAAGACTACAAGGGCTTTCCTTTCATTAATATTATTTTAGGTTGTTTGTTTATCTTAATTCAAGTGTTGACTTTGGGTGTCTCCTTTTAACATTCATTTGTCAACACTTGTTTACTTAATTTTCTGTTACAAAATCTCTGGAGTTCTAGATACACAGCTTGAAAAGGAGTAAGGAGGCTAGATATATGGGGAAAGAGTGAAAATTCTAAGTTTGAAGAGAAATCGTGTGCCTGGACCCTGCTGTGAATCACTCTCAGTGTCTCTTTGACTCAAAACTCTAAGCCTTTGTCAGAACTAACTTTCAAGGGCAAAAGTTAGGTGTTCTTGAAAAGTTTACTTGGAATTTTCAAACTGAGGACATGAATTTTCAATTAATTTTCAATGGGGACAATGAGAGCTGGAACTCTTTAGCCCAGAGAAGAGAAATTTCAGGGAGACTGTCACTAATATATACAAATACCTGAAGGGAAAGAGCAAAAAGGAGCATTGTCCTTTCCAGTGGTGCCCAGTGGCAGAACCAGAGGCAATAGACATAAACCGAAATGTAGCAGTTTTTCTTTGAACATCAGGAAATACTTCTTTACTTTGAGGGTGACTGAGCATTTGCACAGGTTGCCCAGTGTTGGGAATTGGCTCAGAGACAAAGGGTATAAGTCAGTTGTACAAGTAGAGCCTGCTTTGAAGGCCTTAGCATAAGTAACGGACCTTAGCGAAGTTAGCCAGACTAGGCTGCAGCTACTGACTCTGACACCGTGTCCTTGACAAGATACGGGAAGTCCCTGTGTTAGTTGGTAAACAACTTTAAGGAAGCCAAATTAGGAGATAACATAGCTAATGAAGCATAGCTGATGAACTGCAAGTAGGAGGACTATGTAAACATAATCTTTAGGGCTTAAGCAAGTAACTAGCAGCCATAATTATCCCATAATTATCTGAATCTATAAATAAGAGCTATCCAAGTAATAAAGTTGAACTATGCATTATCACTCATACTGACTTGTCTCAGCATGTTCCTCCGCCGCTCGCAGCCCAGAGAGATTGTGTATCTTCCACCCTTGGAATTATTTTAAAAATCTAGCTTTTGAAGGTGTCTGGACATGGTCCTGGGCAACATGCTATAGATGGTACTTGAGAATGGAGACTGGACAAGAAGACCTTCACAGGTCCCTTCCAACATCAACCATTCAGTCATTGTATGGTTCTGTGATACTGTTATCACACTTAAAGTAACTTACATGGGAACTTTATTAGTTTATTAACATTGGTATTCAGCTAGTCATTCTGGAGAGCTACAATACTGCCTTTACCTATTATTCATAAATCTACACCTAATTCTATTATCCATTTCAGTTTGAAACCATTCGTATTTCAGAGGCTTTCCATTAATTTAAAAGAATTTTGGGTCATTGTTTCCAGTAATTACTGAAAATCCATGTATCCTGAAAAATATTACAGTTTAGCACATTCTCTCATCAGATGAGCAGATCAACCTGGGCATCTAGGAGTCCCAATTCCCCACCCAAAGGGAAAGGAAAAGGGAAATGAGAGAGAGAACTTGTGGTTGGAAACTAAAACAACAATAATAAATTGAATATAATAATAATTATGAGGTAATAACATAATCAATACAAATATACAAATCCAATTTCCTGGAGACCAAAACATCAGGACTGATGCTGCAGGGC
The DNA here is from genome assembly GCA_013389865.1 of Piaya cayana. Taxonomy (NCBI): domain Eukaryota; kingdom Metazoa; phylum Chordata; class Aves; order Cuculiformes; family Coccyzidae; genus Piaya; species Piaya cayana. The sequence continues at coordinate 24,545 of WAAB01025929.1, forward strand.
AGGTGAAGGGAAAGTCCCAGACTGGGGCTGCAGGTGGGTTAAAGGGCAAACAGAGAGAGACGAGGTCTTCACTGAACGTTTGTCATCAAATAGGAGAATTGACCCACATGATCAATAATTGCCTTTCGACACCAACTCTGAGAATGACCTTAGTTTACACAGGAGTAGGTGTGAGCAGTGTCCTCACTGTATTCCAGTGCCCCATTCCCATGGTGACAACTATCAAGCTGAAAAGTCAGAGAAAATGTTCTGCTTTAGACCAAACCAGAAGAAAAACTGATGCACTTCATGCAACAGTGTAATAGAAATCTAAAAGTCGATAGCAGTCACACAGTCTCCAACAGATGTAGTTTGTAAAATATCTTGCCAGGAAGAGGGCTACATTGTTTTAAAAGAGGTATGAGTTCTGGACTGCAGCCACTGTTCCTCCCCCCCAGGCAATTATGACAGGTAACATTTTCAGGAATTTGAAAAGCAGGAAAATAGTTCTCTGGCACAGATGCTTGTCAGGGAATTAAGTGAACTAAGCAGGCACACACACATGGACTGAGAGGTGGATGTGGAGAGCCTTTTTTTATTGAAGCCTACATTTGTATCTCACCATAATTCCTCCCCTGGTTCTGAGCGCAGTGTAGATGAGTAGCAGCCATGATCATAACTGTTCTCTGAACTTGAGGCGGAGAGCAGAGTACAAGCTGTCCTGCATATCCACAGCTTTTTTTAACTGGATAGATTTGGAGATACTTTTGGTTGCTGTGGCAAAATAGGATGGAGGACAAATAGTCTTTCATGGCTTCTGCTTTTCCCTCCCTCACCTTTTTCTGTTCTTTATAAGGAATGGATGGCTATATGATTTAGGAGAAGAACTGAGCAGACAGTTAGCTCTTGCTCCTATAAATAATGCACCAATTAATATGTATATCTTTAGCCAATAACCTCAAAGTGTGATTAGGATGAGGAGGGCAGGAAGAAGGATGTTTGGCATCTTGCAGTGCTGAGCAACAGAACACTTACACTTTCTCATGTCCCTGTCTAGAGATTTTTGGCTTTGGCTTCAGCAAAAACAGGTTCTGTGTTTAAAAAGAGAAATCTCTTCCTTTGAGTAAAATAAGGTTTCAAGCTCTGTCACTTGGTAGAAGGCTCTTCACCTGCTCTTCCCCTTTCTTCCTGGTGGTATGAGACTGAAAAAAAAGGGTAATTAAACATCATTATTGGAGCTTTCTTTCAATAAAGGAGAAGGAAAAAAAAGCTTCATGGATTCAAAAGTACTTTTCTGGTGACTTTAAAATAGATCTTAGCATATTTACCTCACTTTAATTATGATTTGTATATATTTTGAGGGCAATCGAGGGAAAGAAGGTTGTAGAGTATTCCTGGGTACGTATATTTTATCTGCACTTTTTACAGGGTGAAGAACAGCATTAAAAAATGATAATTTTTCCTTGGCAGTTCCATAACCTACTTTTTTTTAAACAGCTGCTTCAAGGGACTAGGTCTATCACTGATGCAGTCAAATTGATATGCATATGAAGATCTAGTCTCTTTCCCTCTTTCTTTCCTCTCTTTCTCTAGCTCTTATTCCCCATTCTTTATTTCTTCCTTCCTCTCCCCTTCCTTCCCTACCTCCTTCCCCCTGCTCTCTCTTTCCTTCCTTTTTTGTCTTTATCTTCTCCCCTCCCCCAACCTCCCATTTCCCCATTTTTTTGGTCTCTCCTTTCTTTTCCCTTTCTTCTTAATAATGAATAATCCAGTTGGCTAGTAAGAAGCCTCTTGATGGGTTAATTCAAGGATAAAACAACAGTGTTTGTATTTATCCAGTTTTTGGTCACAAGAGATTCTCTTTCATTTCATTTGAAGTCATAAAACATAGTTAGCTTCCATGCTATAAATAATGTTAGCTTTCAAATATCTATGAGAAAACGGCAGTGTGTCTTTGCTAAGGGCAATTTAAAACCTCTTGTGTGAGCTGATCAAATTAAATAATGCTTCTGTGCTGTCAAGGTTCAAAATCTACTGATGTGCCAACATTCATTCTTCAGCTCTGTATTTAGCTTTCCAGGCAGACAAGGTCAGGCGTGTCTGATTGATCCAGCTTCTGTCTTGTAGGAAGAGCAGACTATTGTTTTATTTTATTTTTTTTTTTTTTTGCTCTGAGAGGGCGTTTTCCTCACAGCAAAGCAGCTGATCTTGTCTCATTCCACCAGATGGCAGCTTTAACCAAGGAAAAAAAATCTCACGTGTTCGCAGATACTTGCCCTGAGGAAAAAGGGGGAAGCATGCTTGTTTCATTGGTTATTTTAGTTTTTTCTTCATTCTTTCTGTTTTAAAGAACCGTTTTTACTATAACAGGCTCACATCCTTCTTCTGGCATGATTTGTAGTGTTTAGAAAATAAATCAATAAAGCAATATTTGCTGTCAGCTATTGAGTAATTGACATGTGTCACAAAGGGAAGAAAAAATAGGTTAGAATACACAATTCATTCCCAAATCTCACTGAACAGAGGCAGACTCAGTGTTCCTAAACAAACAAACAAACAACTATGGTGGTTCCAGTAAAAAAATGAGATGTTTCCAAGCTGTCAGTCTCTGCATAACAGACTCAGAGTTCTGGGTATCCAAACCCACATTAATTTAACTCTCAGGAAGGGGGTGCTTTGCCATGTGTTTCTGTCATCATAACCTGCCCACAATGACCAGGCAATGCAGAGAACAGAGGACAACTGCACTTGCTTTATTCAAGCTATGTTATCTCTTCAGTCCAGGGCAGTCTAGAGGGTTTTAGACATTTTGGGAGCCTAGTTAAAAGTCTGCCCATCCTAATGCAGATTTTACCTGCTGCAGTTAAGTTAAAGGTGTTGTTTTCACTCACAATTCACTTTACCAACTGGATGCCCCAGCTTCACAGGTGAATTATTTGTGGCACTGGGAGGTGGATTTGCTGGTAGAGGTAACCCAACGACAGAGCACTGTAGTGATGTGCAAAGAACAAGATTCTCAAATCTCAGCTCAGTGATCTGTCATTTGGGATCTGGAGATCTCTGCAGTGCCTCCAGCAACAAGAGAGAAATGCAGGGAATCTGCAGTCATAAGGTTAGAGAGTCTTACATGTAAAATCCAAGATTCTAGTTGCTTTACTTCTCTTTTTGGGTACTTTTTTCTTAGCATTTCCCTTCTCCTGAGACCACAAGTCCATCCTCACTTGATAACTGGGATCCAGATGAGTTGCACAGGGGGAGACTTGGAAACCTTGGGGGTCACAATGCCTATCTCTGCAAAGAAGAAAAGTGGTACTCAGTTGGTCAAGGGGAGGAAAAAAATGATTGTCTAAGCTCACATAACTGTTCAAAGGGTAAGGAACATCTCGCTTTCTGACCTGATGACTGGAGAAAAATATTTCCCATATTTTTCTGTAGACTGTGTTAAAGTAAACTGTTACTCTTCCATTATAAACATCTTTATGAGTTAAAAACCAGCGTTACCTATGTCTTTACTTCTGTTTTTTAATCTCTTTCTAAAGAAAAAGTTCTAAAACCTAAATTTTATAGATGCCATAGACATAATAAAATTAAACCTGATGAGTCCGAGGGAAATCTATGCAACAAACACAATTATATGGCAGATTGTATGTAGTCAAAACTTACAAGCCCTCATTCTGAGACCGAAAAATAAATACATACTTTTAAACTATTTTTGCCTTTCCTGCTTCATGTTTTTAAGGTATTTTAAACTTTTTTCTTTTCAGCACTCAGAGATGCTAGAAAGTGCTTTTTTTCAAAAATGGGAATTCATTCTACTTCTTTCATATGAATCCTAGAACTGAAGCTTTACAAAAGGCTTAGGAGTGATAATTCTGTGAAGTTTGAAGAGCTGCAGCAGTGCAGACAGCAGTGAAATGGAGCAGCTCTGGGTGTCTGGCTCTGTAGTCATGCTTTAAGGGCTTACATTGTGCTTCATTTCACTCAGGGAGAGGATTATGGACTTTGGAGTTTTGTAGTGTGCTTGGAATTCTTTCATGCGTTTAGCCTATTTTTTTCTTTTTCCATTTGGCTAAAGTACTGCAAAATCCTTCAGTGCCTCTGCCAGAGCTCCAGGCATGCCCAAAGAAGTGGTGAGCTCACTCCAGGACTCCAGCATCCCTGTATCACATGCCTCCTCTCCCTGGAAACACCCAATATCCCTCCAAAGCCATGAAGGTCTAATCAACGGTGTGACTCATCTCATCTTGCTTTGCTGCAACTCATCTTCCTATCCATGTATGCTTCTGATGCTCTACCCAGACTATTTGCAGCAGAATAGTAATGTGCCAGTTTGGCATGCTTATCAGCATAAGGGCAGCAAGATTAATTTTACTCTCAGCCTCACTTCTCTACTGCTACTGAGAAAAGCCACTGTGGTGGTTTACAGAGCTGTGGGAAGATTTTTTTCTTTTTGCTCTTGCTGTGGGCTTTGATTCTGTGAATTTTGCATTGGTTTCCCCAGTGTGAGTTGATTTAAAGATCACTTAGTTTTCTGACAGAACAGAAGGGATCAGACTGATCTACTGATTTTGACACAAGACCACTAGAATGAGGCCAGGATTGCTCAGCTAGATGAATGCTTTTCCTTTATTTCATTACATTCAGTAAATTTTCATACTGTAATAAAGTGGAAGCCCACAAAAGCATTGGGTGGATTAGTGTTTCTTAACTCATTTTACCTAGTTTAAATTTTCTTATTGGTCTCATATGGGAAAGTATGCTGAGTCTAAATGTCTTCTTTTGCTTTATAATTCAACTGTTGATGTATACACCAAAATAAAGTCTGATACTTTTTCCATATTCATGATGGCTCTGCATCATTGACAAAACTAAATCATAGTAAATAAACCAAAGCAAATCAAGCTAAAGGAGGAGGATTGGACATTCACATAATAAGTTTTCAAAGACAGGCATGAATTTTAAAATTGTACATCTCCAAAAAAAATGCTTTTGGTCCCTCTATGAATATTGGTCTTTTGCAGTCTGTAGGGTTTGTTTAAGCACTAATCTATCAAACACAGAGAGAGCCGAGATCACTCATCTAAGGAATTTGTGGAGAGCAGACAACTCTTCTACCTTAAATAAATCTGAGCTTGCATTGCAAGAGCTATTTGTATCAGAAGTTGCAGTCTGGCAGGAGGTTGAAGCCAGCTGTACAGTTTGGTTTCAGATGTACAGAAACCATCAAGCATATGAAGATGTACCTACATCAGGCTCAGGAATATTCCATCAGTGCAAAAAGAGATGTGGTCTATTTCTGAGAAAACTGCTAGGTGTACCTCCTGTGTCCTTCCTGTGGGCTTCAGCTTGCAGTTGCACTGGAGCCAGGATCCTGAACTAGACAAACTTTTGGTCTGAAATGTATGGCTTCTCTCATTTATTTGCAAACATTTCCTCTACTGTTGTCCACTGACAATATTGTAAAATCTTTTATTATGCTTACTGAGATAACAAACTTCTCCTTGAGTGCCTGCAGAGATGCAGATAGGACTGCCCTTCATTCAGGAGTGCTCTTGGGGTGGGACCTCCATTGGGTTCATCATTGTGAACACTCAACCTCTAAATCTGACCAATGTCTTCACCTGTGACTTTGGGATTCACCCTCTTTCTTCTCTGCACTGTTTCCTTTCAGACTTATTTTTCCCCTCAGGTTCCCTTAAATCCCAGCTCATCCTCCTTCCTCACCATGGCTCATATTCTGGACCATTTCCCTTCATATTTGGTGTGGTCAGCGGAACCAGGGGAGGTAATTCCCCCCCCCATACTCAGCGCTGATGAGACTGCACCTTGAATTTTGTGTTCACTTCTGGGCCTTTCACTACATGAAGGACATGGAGGTCCTGGAATATGTCCAGAGAAGGGCAACGAAGCTGGTGAAGAGGCTGGAAAATAAGTATGAGGAGTGGGGGAGGGAACTGAGGTTGTTTAGCCTGGAGAAAAGGAGGCTGAGGGGAGACCTTATTGCTCTCTACAACTATCTAAAAAGGAGTTGCAGAGAGGTGGCTATTGGTCTCCCAAGTGACAGACAATAGGACAAGAGGGAATGGCATCAAGCTGCATCAGGGGAAGTTTAGACTGAACATCAGGAGAGTTTTTTTCAACAAAAGTTTTATCAGGCACTAGAACTGGCTTCCTGGGAAGGTGGTTGAGTCACCATCCATGGAGGTGTTTGAAAGGCAGGTAGATGAGGTGCCATGGCATGTTTAATAGTAGACAGGTGTAATTGGAGTTGATGACCTCTAAGGTCTTTTCCTACCAAATGATTCTATGATTTGCTTTCCTTTCTCTCTAACATCCCTTAGTGGCCACAAATTTACATTTTTCAAGTCATCACCTCCCTGGGATAAGGGTAGCCTCACCAGTGGATGCTGATGCACTTTGGTTGCTGCCTGGAGATGTCTTGCATTGCAACACTGTGTTTGTGCTCATCTGTGGGAAGTTCAGGCATCAGGAACCATCCTCAGGAATTTGTGGCACTGTGAACAAACTCATATAAAATCAGTGAGGCAGTGCTAGGAAAACCTAGTCTCCCTGCCCAAAGTCTCCCTGGGATAGCTTGTGTGGAGACAAAAGCAACAGAAATAATTCATTGACTGCCCTTGTGCTTAGGTCAATATGTCTTTTCTTGCCACTGGATCTTAGTTTGAAAGTCAAACCTGGCCCTTCTTGCTGCCAGTTTGGGTTTAAATGAAATGCTTACTAGTCCTTCATGCTGCAAAGTCTTTTAAAGCCTGACAGAATCTTCCTTGGAAAAATTATAGGCTTACTGCTTTGGAAGGGCTTTTGAAGTAAGAGCTCCCTAGCCACATCTGGTATTACTTCCTGTCTTCACCAAACCTCATGACAGCAGCATGGAAAGGAAACGCTATACAGCTGATTAGCACTGCACTTCGCAGGAGCACTGGTCCCCTTGCACATGTCTAGCTGTCTCTGGGGGAGGTATATTGGTACAGCCTGTAAATATCAGGCTTCCTGAGCACAAGCAGATCTCCCAACATGGGACATGCCCAGTGTGCTGCTCACTTGAGCTTTGATGCATGTTGGTGCTTGGGCAGTTCCCTGCTGCTTCTTTTCTGGATTTCTAGGTGCTGGAGTGATAATTACCATCACCTTGAGTGCATTTATGGTGCATGGTCTCCACCCCACTGGCCAAATGGGTGCACTGTAGGTAAGCAGCTGGAGAAAGTCTTGGTGCTGGAAGACAGCTGAGCTGATGAGAGTTGTGGTGAGTATTCCCAGATCCTGAGCATGCCCCTCAGCCCTGCTGTCCACTTGCCAAGTGGCTACCCATGTGGATGAGGGCACCACCACATTTCCATGCAGTCCTCCAAGCAGGCCACAAAGTGGGAGATATTTACCTCTTTCTCCTCCAGACCTATGCTGAGTTTAAAGCTAGCAAAAGATTATGTCTGTAATCTTGCAGTCAGCAGCTGTATTCTGCAGAGCCAAAGCAACTGATTGAATTGAAAAGACTAGTGTGACTCCAGGTTCTCCTTGCAGCTATTCAAGAGACACTGGGTCCTAATGAACGAAACACAGTGAAGACAACTGGTACGCTAAAGTCAGCAGTGCCTCCATTGTTGAGCCTACCACTTTAATGTCTAAAATATCATAGAATCATAGAATAATAGAATCACCAGGCTGGAAGAGACCCATCGGATCATCGAGTCCAACCGTTCCTATCAAACACTAAACCATGTCCCTCGGGACCTTGTCTACCCATGCCTTAAACACCTCCAGGGAAGGTGAACCAACCACCTCCCTGGGCAGCCTGTCCAATGTCCAATCACCCTTTCTGTGAAAAACTTCCTCCGAATCTCTAGCCTAAATCTCCCCTGGTGGAGCTTGAGGCCATTCCCTCTTGTCCTGTCCCCGGTCACTTGGGAGAAGAGGCCAGCACCCTCCTCTCTACAACCCCACTTCAGGTTGTTGTAGAGAGCAATGAGGTCTCCTCTCAGCCTCTTCTCCAGGCTAAACAACACCAACTCTCTCAGCCATTCCTCATAAG
>WAAB01025929.1:32887-47366 GCA_013389865.1 Piaya cayana
TGTTAAACCTCATGCCATTGGACTCTGCCCAGTGGTCCATTCTGTTCAGATCCCTTTGCAGAGCCTCCCTACCTTCCAGCAGATCAACACTTCCAGCCAGCTTAGTGTCATCTGCAAACTTGCTAAGGGTGCACTCAATGCCTTCATCCAGGTCACTGATGAACACATTGAACAGGGCTGGACACAGCACTGAGCCCTGGAGACCCCACTTGTAACTGGCCTCCAGCTGGATTTAACACCATTTACTACCACTCTGTGGGCCCGGCCATCCAACCAGTTTTCTACCCAGGAGAGTGTGTGCCTGTCCAGGCCAGAGGCTGACAGTTTCCAAAGCAGAATGCTGTGAGAAACTGTGTCAAAGGCTTATGACTCAATGCAGGTAGCTATCAAGATAATTCTTTATATGTTTTCAGTAAAGGTTGTGCAGTGGTTAATGCAGGTGCTGGGGTCTATGGCACCAGCCTCTGCCTGTCTCTGTACAGCTTCAACTCAGACACTGTTCTGCACCTGAGAAACAGGGAACTTCAAAAGAAATGAGACAAAATAATCATTTCCCCTCCATAAACTGATGCTTATAATACTGTCTATGAATCCCTGCTAGATCTTCTCTGGTGCAGAGGACTTTGCTCTCTACTGTGATGAAATCAAATTAACCAAACCATTGTCAAAACAATTCCAAGTGCTCTGCACCTTTGGGCAGGGGAACAAGCCTTACAGATTACTTTGCCTTTTAGTTTCTCAAACTACTGAAGAAACAGTTGCAGGAAAAATGATTGCCTGGCTAATATTATTTTGATAAATTCAAGTGCTGTGTTTGTTTTATCAGTAACGCTATATAGTGTGCAATATGGCTTTCTGTCCTGTCAAGTTCTTCACCTTAGAAGAATATATCAACATTTTGTTGTACCTCTAAGTTATTGACTAGCTTGCAAATGAGCTCTTTTATGAATATGAATGAAATATTTTATAAATACACACAAAAATTTGCAGCCGTGAAAAATGGGCCTTCAGTCTCTCTTCAGACACATTAGACCAGAAAAGCTGTTGGTTAAAGCATTGCTAATCACACTAATGGTGCAGTATAGTGTCCCTATAGGCATCAGGCTGGGTTTCTCCTCTGCTGTCATGGTGGAAAGAATTTATAGATGTGTTTTTTACACACTGTTAATTGTTTTGCCTCTCCACTTTGGAGACAAAACCATCAATTTTTTGTAACACGCTTTGAAACAGTACATAGCTAACCAACCGAGTCCTTGGTCTAAGATAAAACAATAGCAACTGTATGGTTGCTAAGTTTGCCACTGCATGCTCCTCTGCTAGAAAATCAACCTCTAATGGGAAGAGAAAGAAAAGAAATTTGGATGGTGTTCTAACTTCTTTTCTTTACCAGTTTGACTCTAAACAATTGACTTCACTGCTAAACCTTTCTTCCTCTGATATTTTGCAGCAATTTTTTTGTGCTGTTTGGCTTTACAGCTGCCCAGAAAAGTAGGAGACCTTGCAGGAACAGCAGCAGCAGTGCTCTTTGAAAAATAAATTCAGCTGCCTGGAAGCTGCTGAAGTGTGCATTATGACAAGCAGCAGTCATAGGATATGTAAGATCAGAAAGACTTCTTTCCTTTGCATGGAAAGATTTAGAATGGGAGTTGTTTGGTTTTTTGTTTGTTTGGGGTTTTTGTTGTTGTGGGGGTTTTTTTTGTGGGGTTTTTTTTATGTCTTTGAATTGCAGCTCTTTGCAAAGCAGCTCTCTCAGCAGCTAATCACCCCATTAGCCTTCCCACTGAAGTTCTGGAAGTCCATGGCTGAATAAAAAGTTCACATTTCCATTTTACTTATGAAAAATGGAAAAGAACATGATGGCCAAGAATATTTTGAGTAGCAACAAAAATGTTATTATCCATCCTGTCCTTGGCAAGTCCTACTTTTCTGCTGTCTTGTATTTCTAGGATTTCATTTCCTCATTATCTTTGTTATGCTAATTAAGTTATCACTTCTACTTTCTCTCTTTTCCTCTCTCCTATTTAATTAACATGGTGGATGTTGTCTTTTGTCTCCTGTCTCACAAGAACAAGGCTTTTGTGAAAACTGACATTTTTTGAAAACCTTTTTAATTGAAATGGCATGAATTCAAAGATTTTCAGCCAGTTCTAGCTGTTTCGTCACATTAAATTTACTTTGGAGACTCTTCCCCAAACACAAACTTAAAAATACAGAAAGACCTAGCTTTAAGATTGATGCTGGATTATTGTCTATGGTGAATTTCCATATGATGTTTCCATATCTTCTTTTCACTCTGCAATTAAATTGTCCTCTTCAGCACATAGAGCCTAGATTTTTTACTCTTGCAAGTCAAAGGAGTTTCTAATTACTAGGACAAACAGATACTAGGGTCAGCATCCTCTCCACTCCCATCGAAACTGGGTTGCTCATCCACATTGGAAGCAAACCACAGATTTGGGAGAACAGCAGGGAACTGACAACTGGAGCTTAGTGCAGAAATGGGTGGCTCACCTGGGAGGAGGAGGACACTGATCAGTTACTTTACTAGTATAATTTGTAGTTATGGGTCCTGTACTTCCTGTATCAAACTGCTTTTCACAAAAATTAAACAATCCATTTCCACATCTTCTACTGTTTGTCTGAATTTGGTGTTATGTTCTCAAAGGCTCCTAATGCTTTTCTGATATTTTCACCTTGTTTCTGGAGATTTCTACATGTGCATGTATTGTTCACAGCATTTCTGGGGACTTGTGGGGTATAACATACACGTGGAGCATGGTTGTCACTTCCCAGAATGCATTAACCATTGTTATTTTAATCTTCTAGCAAATAAAGGTAAATTTGAGCAAATTGCAATAGAATGTTCAACAATAGCATGTAGTAAGTGCTTTGATTTTTTTTTCTCTAGCATTCATAAACAGCTCTAAAACTCATTTAGGCATTTTCCTCTGTATCTGTATAGTGCTTGTTATAAAGCTGAGTAGTACTGAACTAAAGAGATTAAAAGCTGCATTATGTTTCTCTTAACTTATGGTGCTAAAGCAGATTGGTTCAGCCATGAGAGGGATCCAGGCTGGAACTTCTCAAATAGAGCTGTAGACCACAGCTGCTGTGTTTGATTGATGCTAAAACATCTTTTTTTTTTCAGGTGATGAAGTACAATGTTTACTAAAAGCATGTAACCCTGCTCCAATCTGAATCTTTTCTCTTTTCCAGAATTTGGGCTGGGGATGTGGAGCAGCTCCAGGCAGATTGACCAGGGTGCAAGGGATCATCTCTGCAAGGATTTGCAAGAAGTCTGGTCCTTGTACCTTGGGCAATCATTTATGAAACACAAAACTGAATGTGAAACCTCTCATTATGACTGAGTAGCATTTATAAATTTCCTGGGTCCTGGTACCAATACCTGTGTAGTGGAATAATAACAGAGAGCAGTACTAATCCATAGTTCTTCATCACAGACACACTCATTCTTAGAAAGTGTAGCATCACGAATATCTATACTGGTTTTTACCACAAAAAAAGCCATAGTATTTTTTCAGTGAAAGGATCCTTTGTAGTTAATCTAAAATCTGCTCCAGACTTGTTTTTATGCAGGCATGCACATATAACTTGATTTGATTCACTAATAGTTACGCCAATTATAAAGTAGAAGGCATTTAATTACAGTGCCTGCAACTTGTGAACCCTGAGTCAAAGCCCACCAAAGCCAAAGGAGGCTCTAAAGCAGAATGAAAGGAGTTTCAAGGACAGTAAGGAGTCCAAAGTAAGCTGTAACTAGTGAAAGTATATGTATCATTCACAACAGAAAAAATTATCTGTAAAACAGTGCTTAAGGTTCAGAACTATGCTACTAATCAATTATATTTTATGGGCTTCTCTTTTCCTGACCTTATTTTTGTATTACAATATTTGTTCTTTGATCTGATATATTATTACTTTCAATTTATTCCAAAGCAAGCATTGGCACAAATATTTTGCAGTGAGTATTGGTACATTCCTTGCACTTCTGAGTTAAAACAAGTTGCTAACACAAAATTTAATTTCACTTATATTTTAAATGAGTTACATTAAGCAATGGAATGAAAGGTGTATTTACACTCTGCCTTATTGTAAATGCTGTTTATATTTTATGCTTTATCCAGGTTAAAGTTTACATTTATCATATTTCAATAACACAGTACAACTATGCAGCAGATTTAAATTGTTTTGCTTTGTTCTTATGGACAAACAGCCAGGATGTGGATTAGTGTGTATCAGTGTACCCAAGTGAAATCAGTGGAGGAAGAGCATTTTACAGAAACATTTTATAGAGAATCTCAGCACTGTGTGATCTGATGAGGTTGGTTACGTTTCTTAGTTATGCTTTGCCTATTGTAAACATTTAAACTAGAGGAAAGCAGATGTAGGATTGTTGCTGTTTTGGCTGGGTGGAACGTTTGTCTCCTCTCTACTCTGGTTTAAGAGACTAAACTAATTCAAGGTTGTGTTAAGCAGCCTAGTTTTGACAACAAAGCCCTATAATCACTGTCAGTTTTCCAAACCTTGCTCTTAGCTTACTGGTAAATAGGACAATCATGCATAAAATGCCACTTTATAACCGTGAGAAGGCTTACTTAAGTGTGAGAAGCCTTACTTTGACCTTTGCATGCAGACCACTGACCCGTAACTAGGAAAATGAGATGTGTGCAGAGTTTGGCAGTATAACAAGTGAGGAGGCTGGTCTTACCTCAGAGGTTGGTGTGGTTCCTCTAAATGCTGCAGTTGCTCCCTGTTAGGCAGTTTTTGTAAAAATAGGATTGATCTGTGTTCCCTTTGCCCATAGAAGGAACAATAGGAGGAAGAGTCTTCATAGTTTTCTGCGTAAGAGGTCTCCTCCATTTCTCGCTTGGAGACAGGTAGTTTGCAAGTGGTTTCTGATGAGCCTCTGACTTCATTGAGCTCAACTTTTCTGCAGAAATGCCAATGCTAAAAATATTTATTTAGTTGTGCATGGTATTGAGTTATTGCTAATCAGGCAGATATGCAGAGTTCATTAAATAATCCAAGTTTCTTTGAAAAATTAGTGGCCATTCTTAATGCAACAACAGTCAAGCACCAAGAACACTATACCCTGAACATTATCCTTGAGAGTATGAAGCACCTCCTTTAATCACAACTTAACTGAAATTATTTTGTGTTTTTTACCTCTATGTTTTTAGTAAAAAAAAAAAAAAAATCCTACCTATTATTTAAGAAACCTGAACTCTACTGATGGCTCATTAACAAACTTTAATTTGGGCTCACACAATTAAGCTTTTACTTTGGTTTGTGTCCTGCACTTTTGCACATTGTTGCAAAAAAACCTAAAAGGTTTTCATTTCTAGCACTTGTTTGCTCTGTGAGCTGTCTGTGCTTTCTGGCTGTGGAAGAGGAAATTTGAAAATCTGCTGATAGCATCTATAGACCTTTACCATACCTTTACCTAGCATGTTATTCCAGGAGTGGATGGAAGTACTTAGTGAAACTAAAGTTGCTGAATTTCTGTTCCAACAGCTTGTCATGTTAGTAAAAGTTCTCAGCATTTTACAGGTGTTCCTACTGATTTTTATACATAAAATCCAAATGATTGTACTCAGTACTGCAATTTACTTCATGGCAGAGATACTATGAATTATCACCTATTATGGAAGAATGTAAGTTAGCTATTTTTTATAGAAAAGTAAAGCAAAGTTTAGTTTAAGCTTCATTGTCACACTATTTTTTATATAGTGTGTTTCGTAGATATTTGGGCACTTCACATAAGGTTGTGACTGTGGTCCAATTGTTCATAGTGTCAAAGTTTGTACTTAACATGAGCGAGGTAACAGTACCAGGAGCTTTCATTTAAAGTTACTAAAAAACCATCTGATCAAAGACTGGTCCTCATGTCATTTTGATAGGTGTCACTGCAGCTGAGAAAACCTTGCTGTGGAGGTATCTGGGCTGTGAAATTATATTCCTGCTCTTGAATGAGACCCGGAGCATTAGCATAAATGACTTCTCTCACACTGAGAAGAAAGGGGAGTAGCATTGGTCTGAAATATTTAATAGTTATGGATGTTTTCAGATATTCATGTCATTGACTTACAGGACAGACAGTGAAGAAGGAAGTAATATTTAAAAAGAGACATTAACCTCAATGTAATTACCAGTTAACGGAGAACTGCAGAAGTATGAAACTATAAGTTCCTACCTATTATCTGCTACAAGACAGATATAAAATGATAAAAAGGTAGGAAAATATCACTGTACAGCTTGACTGAGACACTGAAATGTTCCTCTTCATACCGAATTTGAATGAAATGAGAAGTATTAATGCAACTTCAGCTGTACTTAACCAAACCTCTGATGCTGTTTTATAAGCCAGTCTCAGATTACCTTTTCTGGGAGCTGTTTGTGTCTGGTGAGAGGCTGAAGTTGACTCTTGCTTAGGTTGGTAATAAAAAATGAGAAAATGTTCTGTCTGAGTTTTATGTCAAGGTGTTTTTTAAACATCCAAGCATTGCATTATGTTCTGGTACATGTGCTGTCAGAGCTAGGCCAGGATGGAATGTTCTAAAAGAGAAGTGGACTAGTATAAACAAGAAAAATGGATAATTGCAATCCAGTGAAATAAGTTCACTGTAAAATGAGAGCTACATTCAGTCAGGCAAAACAAACATCTTCATATAAAATACTGGTATTGTGAACAAATTAGTGACAGAAAGATATCTGTATCATGTTCCCTCAATTGGACTGCTACAGTGCAGCAGCAATGTAGAAGCATGTTCTTAGCACAGCAAGCACACACTTAAGTCTGTCCTTTTGCAAGACATATCATGAACTCTGCTAGGTCTTTTTAATTTCTTGAAATTTTAGGATAAGCATGCAGGAGTGGAGTGTCAGAAAAAGCTGTGTTATTAACACTTGTTACACAGATCTAGGTTTGATTAATGGGAGCTTTTTTTTTTCCTGATGTTGTCTGTTCATAGAAGAAATGACAGGCAGCCTTTGTCACTAAAAGGAAAAACAGAGAAGTAAGAGGATGCGGGTGCTTGCAGGCATGTCAGCCTTACAATGCTATGTAGCTGGTGCATCAGGCCAGTACCTGTGGAGGGGAAATCTGGAGGTCTTCAGAGGGAAAAGAAAGAAGCACTTTCCTGAATGGCCAGTTATTGACCCCAAAGTCATTAGAAGTAGGAGATATGAGAGTGGTGGTTACTTCTCCAGATTACATCAAAGTGCCCTCATGCCAGCTCTTCTTAATACCATAATTGGTAGCAAAATAAGGCTTCTGGTGACAGCAAGAATGAGAATGAAAAAGGCTCCCTTAGAACCTTTTTTGAGAACTCATGAAATGTGCTTCTGACAAGACTAGAAAGGAAAAGCTTTTGCACCAACAGTAGCTAATCAAAGAGGAAAGCTCTGTAGTAGCTTGTAGGTGTAGTAAGAAGTTAGATATGTTGATCTGGTATAACTCCACCATGCTGGGGTGGCACAACCACATATTCAGTGAGTTTAGGGGTTCTTTCTCTGCTCCTTCCATGCCCTGTTCTGCAGAGCATCTCCACACTGGGTTTAGTCATACTGCTTATCTCAGAGAGAGATGAGATGCTGCTGCCCTGAGCGAGTGAAGTGGTGGGTAGTTCATCAACACAGTAGCATTCCCTTGAGAATTCCCAAACTTAGGTTCTGCTGCAACTTTTGCAAATTGCCATTTGTTAATGCATTGAACTGTGGAAGGGAAAAACAGGCTCTTTTGGAAGCTGTCTTGGTGCTTTTTATGCATGATGTGAAAATCTGTCTCTGTCCCCTCTGTCACTGGAGTAGAAAGACCTCTTTCATATGCTTGGTTATTACACAGACTGCTCATAACTACTGAGCTAATTCACATGTTCTAGGTTAGGCAGCATGGAAAACTGTTCTCAGCCAGGTCAACTCTTTTCTGCCTCCTCTGAACCTGAAGACCTGAAACAATGACACTCATTTTTTCATTCTTGCTAGCCCAATGCTGAAGGGTTAAACTGGTCTGAATGCAGATCAAGCCCCACAGCCTAAAACCAGCTTTATATGATATGGGTGAACTTGTATGTATATGAACTGTTTGCTTAGGGAATGCATTGACAGGTTTCAGTCTATGGAATCCCCTTCAGATAGACTGGAATGGGAATTTGCATGAGCACAAACAGCTGGATCAAGCTTTCTGTAAGTAATTAACACACAGGAGAGAGTTGTGCTTGCACTTTATCAAGCCTCTTGGTAAGATTATGTACTCCAGATAATTAATCATTACATTTTCCTATATACATAATTACATACACTTTCTTGCTCTCCTACCTCTACACATATAAACAATTCATATGCATGTATTTACAGAGTAATTACAGAGTGTGTGTACTGTGATTAACGACTATATAAACTGTGTTATCCTAATTACAAGAAAAAGCAAAAATGGAATATTCCAAACAAATGAAAGCACAAGCAGGAACCACACAACTTGTTTGACTGGATCCAAACTTTTTCTTTATTGAATATTAAAAAAAAGAAAAGAAACTCAAATAATGTATACTATGTGCCTGACACAAAAACAGAGTGCCAGCCAGCTGAGCTGGCTTGTAAATGTAAATTATTTAGTATATGGGACACAAATCAGAAAGCTACCTTACCTGAGAAAAGATGAAAGAAATGCTACATTTTGGAATGCATTCTGCACCATATGGGCTCAGTATTCTCCCACCAGACAGGAGAGGCTCCTGTAGATTTAGCTTCAGTGAAAAATACCCGTATCCCACATGAGGTGAATGAGGGCACATTTGCCTTTGAAACTCTTTGCTGGCTTTGTTTACATGAGGTGATCTGGTGAAGATTTTATGTTGGTACTGTTCTTTCAGTACCCTGGCAGGGCGGAGTTGGGAGAGTCACAAAGATTTTGGATGACTCTGTTGTGTTATGTTAATGAAGTGGTTTGCAGGTGGGGGCAGGAGCTTTCCAGGATGGTGGCAGGAAGATTTTGGGATGGGTAGTTGCCATGAGAGGCTAGTTGCTAGGGCAGGATGACCAAAGGGAGTTTACCTGATGTTTTGACCTGCTTGCCCTATATAAACGGATGAACCCTGAATAAAGAAAGGACTTCACTTGAAATCATATTGATTTGATCGTTAAGTTCTCTGCCCCGCCACATTAAATGGTGCCTGAAACAGGGACTATCAGATTCGGCTTGAAAGACAGCTGGAGATTAAATTGATATTGCGGGGAAGACAATGAAAGAGACATTATTCCAAGTGCCGATGCCCTGATGGAAGAAGAAACTTGGGAGAAGATGGGACAAAAGCTGTTTGATGAGTGTACCTTAGGAAACAAGAGCCTTTGGCAATTTCTGCGCCTCTGGAGACTAGTTAAAGAAACTTTAAGTGAAATGAGAGTGGAGAGAGAAGCTTACGCTAGTCAAGATAATACCAGCACGCTTGTGGAGCATGAAGAAACTCCAGAAGAAGAAGACGAGGGGGAATTTCCGCCTCCACAAGAGAATCCACCAATTGCATTGCCAGATGATTCGTTCGCTGAAGACTTCGAGCATTCAACATCACCTGAGCATTCCACATGGTAACAGAAGCAACAAGATTTTGAAAAGATGATGAAAAAAATAGAGGAGGAAGGAAGCTGCCTGCCAGGCCTACCTCCAGTCGACAGCCCTGAAGTGCATCCCCCCCCCCTGGAGCCGACTGCACCACTCCAATCACCGACAGGGTTCAATATCATGGGAAGTGTTGGGGGGAGGGTGAGGTTTTGGGGGCTGGGAGGGCGCTGGCAGGGGATCACTGCAGAAGTTTATCCTGTTTTAGTTAATATACAAACAGGAGGTAGTAAAAGTGTTTGGCTTTGTGGAGTGCCGTGCAGTGGAGTGGGCTTGCGAGTTGGTTTCAGTGGAGGGATTCTTCGGGGTGCTGTGGGGATTGCTTTTGTGTGCGGGGGTGTGCTGTGCTGTGAGATGGGTTTCTTGAGTTCTGACTGTTTTGGGGAAAAAAGGATGGGAACATTTGAGCCCGTCCCTGACCTTGACCCTGAAATCCAACCCCCAATCATAATTGATAAGAGGGAGAAGTCTCAAACCTTTGCTGTAAAGAATGCAAATGCAAGTGCCCTGAGGAAACTGGCTGGATTGCAAAAACTTGGGATAGTGTGGTACTTTGTGATTCTAGCAGGATCCTGCTGGGGTGGAGAAGGTGATTTCGGAGAGCAGAATGATGCGATTGAGGTGCCTCTTCATAGAACGGGAGAGGGGTTTCCCTGAGGTTTAGTACCTGGCCTGCTCCTATCTGAAAAGCGTTTGTTTGCAAAAAGCAAAAGCCCAAGAAAAAAGTAGCTTAGCTGCCACCGAGTGGAGCCGGGCCAGTCCCTGCAAGGAGGGGGCAGCCCGCTGGGGCTCACTGCCTGTGCCGAGGCACGGCTTGGGGCTGATTATTTTGCTCTGCTCCAAATTTAAAGAGACATCCCTTAACTTTATCGGGTTTTCTCTTCCTTTGCTTTTGAGAGTAATTAGAAACTAATCAAGTAGTTTGGGCATATACTCATTGTGTGTTGTGAACACAATTTGCAAAACAGAAGGGATTATGATAAAAGAAGTTTAAAAATGTGGGGTTTGTATGCTTTGCCATCACATCTGTAATACCTATTGGAACAAAGACAAAACATAAGTATTTTACATAGCCATCAACCTAATTTTGGCCTGGCAATTGAGAATAATTGTGCCAATTGCCTTGTTGCTAAAGTTTGGAAGGACCCCCGAACAAACCTTTCTGTCTGATGCACAAAGTATAATCAACTCATGTCCAGACTGCTAAAAACAGAGTATGGACTTAGGGTTTGGATTAAATCCTAGGGGTCTATGTAACCCATATTGCAGAGTTTGGGCAATTTAAAGTATGTGCATATCTTAACTTTTTCTATGGCTTTATGGGCCACAGTTCAGACTGGGGAGCCTCCTGGGGGCAGGAGCTTTCCAGGCTGGTGGCAGGAAGATTTTGGGATGGGCAGTTGCCATGAGAGGCTAGTTGCTAGGGCAGGATGACCAAAGGGAGTTTACCTGATGTTTTGACCTGCTTGCCCTATATAAATGGGTGAACCCTGAATAAAGAAAGGACTTCATTTGAAATCATATTGATTTGTTCGTGAAGTTCTCTGGCCCCCGCCGCATTAATTTTACACAAGCAACAGCAGTGTTCTCTCTTCCTTAAGCCTCACACATCACCTTAGAGTATTTTCACATATGACCTGTGTGTTTTCTACAACAAACTGCTCTGAAACTTTCCTTCAGAGATTTTTTGGCTCAGTATATTCCAGACTAGTAGCAAATTAAATAACTCTGTGGGATGGGAGGAACAAAATCAAATGGACTAATTCTGTATTTTCTTGTGCTTCCTTCTTGTGATTCATCTTTTTGCCTAGGCTTCATAAGATGGGGTAGTAAGAATATCAGGATATAGGAAGTTGACATTGAAAGGACACATTTCCTAGATTTACTTCATACAGCACCAAGTTGTTTAGCAAGTTACCACTTCAATTTTGCCAGCTAGGAGTAAATGATGAGACCACACTTGCAACTTTTGACTGACAAACTCTGCTAAGAGATGAAATTAGTTTAGAGCTGAGTGGTCGTAAACTGATGACTGTTCATAGTTTTTATTCTGGCGCAACTGAGAGGGCCTGTACCTGTGCTATGTACCCCAGAATCGGCCATGGAGTTAAACAGAAAGGGCTGTTAACCTTTGTAACTGCTGTACCAGGCAGGCTGCTGTAAGGTCTGCCAGAAGAGGTTCTTGACACCAGCTTCAGGAGGAGGTTTGACCTACATTCTGCACAAGAGGAACTCTAGGGTCCATCATCTCTGTGATGTCAATGGTGTTGTCCTCTGCTATTCATACAGGAACACCATGCTTATTGTAGTGAACACTCTCTGGACATGTCTTTTTGGAAGTAAAAGTATTGGCTTATGCTTTGAAGTACTTCCTATCCTAACGTCTGGGAGGAATTTAGTGTGCTTAGTAGAAATCTTAATGCTGAGAAAAGATATCTGTTGTATGTGGGAGGTGACAGGGGAGGACAGAAGTAAAAAACCTAGAAACACTGAGGATAAAATATGGCATGGCAGAGGGTTGTCGGGGAAGATACCATACAGAGAAAGGGCAGGAACTAATATTGGAAATACGCTGGCTACACAGGAGTAGGAATGGGTTTTGAGCTATTATAATGTACTTATTTCTAAAGACTTGAAAGAAACTCTGAGTCTCACCAACCCTGTAGTGCTGAACAATTTAAACACCCTGGCATATTTTAGCAACTGGATTATGTGGATAGCAGATCCACATCTCTTGTGTTATATCAACAAGAGTCTGCCAAATAGCTTTCCAGGCCCTCATCCTGCCTGTGACACTTCTGGGGCCCTCTGTAGGAGACCATAATATGATCATGAGATTAAATCTTACATTTTGATCTCAGAATAGTTTGAGGCTGGTTGCAGGAAGCTATGTTTGATCACCTAACCTTATTCTGGCATTTACTTTGTTTCTGCAGCCTTTCAAGTTAGTTTAATATAGGCATTACGACATATTTTCCCAGCTGTTTAAGAAGACAAAACGATCTTCTCCCTGTTTACCTGAAATGCAGAGCCTATCTCAACTTTCCCACAGAGCAGACAGCTTTGGATCATCTCATTGCCAACTCTAACCCTTCAGTGCCTGGCCTAAGTAAAACTGACTTATTAATTAATGCACAATCTGTGAAATGGGATTGGTGCCAGGTAGCTTGGAATTCTGCAGCCTGTGAGGTAGAATTTTGCATTGTGTAAGACTGAACATGTTGGTGCTGTTTGACCCAGTGCTACAGACAAAAAAGGTGATTGTATTCAAATGAAACTATGCCTGGGATGGAAACTCTCCCGTTTAAACCAGAGAGGTGATTTAAGTCAGTTCTGTGTCATTACCTTAACTGCAATTTAGCCAGGAAACAAACCTGCACTTACAAAAAGCACTTGAGGATCTTTAATTATCACAGCAGGTCAGGACTTCAGTATTAAATCTCATCAGGAAATCACTTGGCCTCTGACATCACACTGAGTCACTGACTCAGTAGAGAGCTTGGAGGAAAGAGAAAGCGTGTGGTATGTCAAATGACAGGACCTCTTCTTACAGAGATCCTCATTCTAAATGGGGATTGGGACTATTACTCATTAGTAGCCTGCATTACATGAAAGCAAATTCATTGGTCACACAGAGCTGCTTGTAGCATTTGTAATGCTTTCAAAGTGTTTGATAATTACTTATTTGTTCATCAAGAAATATATATTGGATATGGTGCACATTGTTCTGTACATCTTTCCTTTGCCAAGTATTGATTTATTTACAGTGCAGATTTTTATTAGAAAATGTTATAAAGCTGTTTACATTCCTTAGTGCATAACGACAGTTCTCTGTGCTTGCATACCAATACTTTGTATAATAAGCTTGTAATGAGTAATTTAAAAGGAAACAAGGTCACCTTCAAGCCTGCCACAATATCAGGAGTGAAAGCTGTGCAGAATTTACATTGCAGGATCTTTGCAGAGGTGGTGGGATATTTTGCCATATAGGTTAAAGTGTGGCAAAGATCCAGGCTGCTTGGATCAAATTCAGCATGATACTGGCTAGGGGTGTAGAGCAGTCTGAAGTTTAACAGAATTCATATGCAAAGAGAGCAACGCCCTCAGGTGCTGCTCTGGACAGACAGGCAACTTGTTTTGTAGTTGTCCTCATGGTCTAAATTACACATGCCTTTCACACACCACATATACTAACCAGGAGTTATGTCAGCTGCAGACAGAGCAATTAGGTTAATTTTCTCACTGCATATGGCATGTCAGCATCTGGCAAACTATTTGTAAGAGGGCTCCTGAAAGTGCTAATATTAGCCAAATTATTGTCATGGATAATCAGAGATCAGTTTCCTCACATCACCAGTGAAACATGCAGTTCATTTAGGCTTTGAGAGGGGGAATTTCAGCAAGAAACCTTCTTATAAAGATTCTCTGATAAAATAACTTTTCACTGACTGTAGAAGGACTTCTTTACCAGTGTTAAATCTGGTATTGAAAATAATAGTTGTAATTTACTCCATCACTGCAAGTCAGCTAAACTCCTGATTTCTTCTGCAAAATACAATTCGCCTACTGTTTTGTTGTGTAAACTGTATGGCTAATGTCTTGAATTAAAAACACTGCCCTGTTTCTCTTAACATCCAAAATGTTCATTATAATTTTAACTATGATGTCAGAGGACTATAGGCAAAAATGTCCCTTTTCCTCTCTTCCTTCCAAGATTTTCAGTCCACAGGGATCAGTTCCCAAATGATGTATAGTGCTTGTCTTACCTTGATTAAAGCACAGTGGAGGGAAAGGAAAGGGACTGTAGTGAGAAATGTAGTCTCTTGATTAAAGCACAGTGGAGGG
>WAAB01025932.1:0-39929 GCA_013389865.1 Piaya cayana
AGGCTCCATGGAAGTGCCACCAGCAGCACATCCCCCCCCTCCTAATGGGACCGAGGGGCCAGGACATGCCTCCTGCAGCAGCGAAGGGGTTAAGGCTGGACTCAAATTGAACTGTTGGATGCAGCGAGCTTGGTGCCTGTCCATCCATCCATCCATGCGTGTGTGCATGCATATATCTGCACACAGCGTGAGGTTCACTGGCTGAGAAACGCTCCCAGGGCTGCGTGGTGCAATACACCTGGGGTACTCCTGCAACACCAGAGCCCGGGCTCTACCTCGCTGTGGCAAGGAAAATGTAGAGATACGTATATAGAAGCACAAGGGTGCATCCATCCGGCTACGGGAGCTGAGTGTCCCTCAGTACTCACATAAGGAAGGGATGGATGCTCAGTTGGCTGCAGCAGGTGGCCAGTGAACCTGGACAAGCCCTGATGGGACTCAGATGAAGTGGTGGGTGGCACAGAGCCACGTTTGATGCCCTTGTTTTAACAGGACTTCCAGAACCATCCAGGCATGTGGTTTCACATCCACCTTTTCTGCCGGATCTGCTGGCATCTCCAGCCGCAAGGATGGTCAGGTGGGACCCACACAAGAGGGGACCCCAAGGTAAACCTCCCTCTTCTGCCACCCTGGGAGCTGTGTGGGGAGCAGAAGGAATGTCAGGGGACTGCAGTGTGTGCTAGCCCACATGCTCCACAACAGCACTGATGCTCCTTAAAAAAAACTTAACCTGTGGCTGCAGCACTCAGTCCATATTTAAAAGCTCCCAGCAAGGCAAAGGTTCTCTTATTGTCTATTTTCCATGAATGACATTGCCCACACTAATTGCTATTGCTCCTTGCGCTCCAGGAATACCTCTTATTATCCCGGGCACCATCTCTGGTCTCACCTGGATGTATCAATGCTGCCACATCACAAGTCTCTGCTCCCAGCCTATGCCTTGGTGTCACAGCAGTGGGTGACTTCGGGGTTTTTCTTCCCATTATTTCCTGACCAGCCAAAACACATGAAACACAGCCCAGTTTTACAGCAGCAAGGCCAGAGGCTCAGGCAGAGAGAAGAAGGTTTGGAAGAAATGACAGTGCTTTCTGGATGAAGCATGGGATGGGGACAGAGCGACTCCCCTGTCCAGGCTAAAGGACTCACACAGCGTGTGACTCTGTTACCCCATCTAGATTATGCTTAATTGGGGCTGTATTAGTTAACATTTGTACAGTTCTTTGAAAAAAAAGAAAGTGTTTGAGGATTTAAATACTGCCAGTGGGAACAGATCAACAAGATTTCTAACCCTTCTGAAAAATTAGAGCTTTTGCCAATTAAGCTGGCAAATGCATGGATGTGAATCTAAAAACCTCTCGAGCTTGAGACCAAGACCGAAGCCTCCTGAGAACAGCCTCTCCTGGCTGCTCCTCACGCTCCTCCTGCTCACCCGTGTCAGAAATATATCATGTATCCGAGCTATAAGCCTTTTCGGCAGACATATACTTGGAATGTAACTAGGTTACAGATAGAACTGCAGAGCAGTTACCATTTTGGACATTTAAATGGACTCTATTAATGTGCAGATAGCGTCTTCTCCTACAGTGCTTGAACTGGTATTGCAAAAATGTCATAGAAAGGAATAATTTCCTTTAATTTTGCAATTAGCCCTGTAATTTGAGTTGCAGCTTTGATGCCACGAGCTATCGATGGTCTCCATACGAGCATATGCATTGTCTGCCCCTGGGGGATGTCTGTTGCTTCAGGGGTTAAATCAGTGTTTCCGAGCCAGCTCTGTGCTTCACCTCTGCTGAAGGTGTGAGGTTATGCTCTCTTGGATGACACCAGGATTTGAATGCAAAATTTTATGCAATGTAAAGCAATCTGCACATCCCACATATCCGCCTTCTTGGGGCAGGTTTGCACCTACGCAGGCTGAGCTGATGATCAGCAGCAGCACCAAGACAAAGACCTTGGCAATAACCATGGTTTGGCGAACAGAAAGGGCGCTGCCTGTTCACTGCACATACACTTGGAGAGGGATGTGGGCTTCTCTGAAGTCACACAGGCTGAAGGAAAACAACGTGGTGCAGCAGCAAAACAGCCCAAGACATAATTGATGGTGTAACAAATCACTCGATACCTGAATGTCCCCTTCCAGGCTGACTTCCACCCTGGGATGTCCCCATTGGCTTGTTCGGCCACGTACAGCTCTTGGTGGTTCACCTGAAGAAAAAAAAACACACCATACCTGCATGATGTGTCTCCATCCACATGGGTTGCAGCCCTGCCCCAGTCCCTTGGATTGGTGTTGTCAGAGATGTGCAGCACAGACGTTGCTCCACGGGTCCTGGGAGGGAGCGTTCACCCACCTCTGCTTGTCTCCAGTGGGAAGATGAAGGTGCTGGGGATACACTGGGAAGGATGCGTGTGCAAGCACAGAAAGCATACGAGGCTTTACTCACGTGCACAGCCCTTGGCTAGACGCGGACATGGGTTGACACCCACATTATTGCACAAATTGTGAAAACAAGAGGTCATCAACCACTCTCGAGTGTGTGCAGCAGTGCAGATGGGTGAATACAACAGGCACACGTGTTACAACCCACACGTGCCCAAGCAGAGGCACGTGAAACAAAGTCAAAGGGAACTTGGGCACCAGTTTCTGGTGAAGCCATTTATCTCTCGGGCTTGGACCTTGGTGCACACCCAGCTCTGCTTCCCCAGAAAGCCATGGCGAAGCCTCCATAAGGCCCAGCAGAAGGATGCATTGTGTACACAGGAGTCTGGAGATGCCAGCTCGAATCTCTCTCTCCAATCAAACTCTGCAGCCTGAAGGAAGTCACTCGGTGTCCCTGTGGGAGTGGGAATAACCCCAATATCATTTCCCCGCTGCAGCTGAGCTGGGGTGCAGCCTGGAGGGGCTGTTCTGTCCCCCCCTCCACTATTAACCCCAGCAAGAGTCCAGCTCGTGGAACTAGGGCCCCCTTCTTCACCCTTCCCTGGTCCCCAGTGGAACAATTTACCTTTCGGAGCAAGTCCAAGATATTAATTAAGATAAATCTACCTCAATTTTGAGATTCTCTTATCATGTAATTTATCAAAATTATGTTAATTATTTCTGTAGGGCAGCAAAATTATTACCTCTTCCATGTCTGATTTGTATTAATATTCATAATTTAATAATTCAGCATCCAAGCCATCTGGTTTGGGGAGCCACGCTCCTTCCCCTCCCTCCACCGGAGCCAAAATGTTCCTACCTCCCCACTCCTGCGCCTGTCCAGGCAGCCCCCAACAGCTCCAGACCCAAACGGCTTCTGTCGTCGTCGGTGTCGGTGTCCCCCCAGGTCCTGCCGAGGGTGTCGTGGCAGGATCTGATCCCTGGGGATGGGGAGCAGCCTCTTCCCAGCACCGGGCTGAGCCTCTGTCACCGGCGCTGTCTCAGCCCGGCAGGTGAGCACAGCTGAATTGACATTTTCCACACTTTGTGATTTTTACACTGTAATTTGACATAATTAATGCCTACATTACTGCTGATAATTTAGCTAGTTAATTAAACTCGGAGGAGATAATTAAGGAGAGGCTACTGCTTGGACTGCTAATTGTTTTTGTCATTATTTTAGGGGCCCGACAGCTGCCGGCTGAGTCATCGTCCCCATCAGCTGATGGCTGCACGTGACCGTGGTGCCGTGGGTGCCAGGCTCGGGGCGCCCAGTGGCTCAACCCACCGTGGTCTGGCCGGGAGCCAGCGTCCGCCGGCACCATGGCACGCAGATGGCGAGCAGGGGCTCTGCAAATGCCCCGGTGCTGCTCCGGCTGAGGGCAAGTGCCCCACGGTTCAGGGCCGGAAGAGAAGGGGAGAGATGGCAAGAAGCATTTGCCAAGGAAGAATTGTGCGATGGATGGGAAAGCAGCATTGAGCTTACCAGGGAAGGCAGATAGCGAGGAGCTCAGGTCATCAGGCCATGAAATGCTCCAGACACTCATGTCAGCTCATTCTGCAAAGGAGTTCCTGGTGCGCTCTGGGGCTCACGTAGAATCATAGAATCACCAGGTTGGAAAAGATACTCCGGGTCTTCGAGTCCAACCATTCCTATCAAACACTAAACCATGTGCCTCGGCACCACCCGTGCCTTAAACACCTCCAGGGAAGGTGAATCAACCACCTCCCTGGGCAGCCTGTTCCCATGCCTAATGACTCCTTCCATGAAAATTTTTTTCCTAATGTCCAGCCTAAACAGCAGGGACACCAGCCACACAGTCAGCTGGAGAGCAGAGCCGAGACCTGCAATTCCCTGCATCGCGGTTTCAAGTGCTCACCCTGGCTCTGGGGAAAGCCTACCTGCTGGCAAGTCCCAGGGCAGGCAGGGGAAGGAGGGCAGCATGGGTCCCTTATCCCCATGCAGGTGGCTTCACTCATAACCCCATAGCATTAACTCAGTCCCAGCTCTACTGTGATGTGATGTTACAGCGTGTGCCTTCTCCTTCTTGGGTGCTCCAGCTTCACCTTCAACTGTCGATATATCCAAACACTTACTGAAAGCAAAAGCAGATGGGCAATGGACCCATCTGGTCCCTGAAGAGAAAAGCATCCTGCTCTCCGCTGCGTGTTTCATCTCACGAAGCCCTGTCCCCACCCCATCAGCACAGTCCCACACCACCCACCATGCCAAGACTTCACTCAAAGCCTTAGTTCCTCTAAGCACCCGACACCGACACCAAGTTCACAACTACTCCATGCTTGTGCCTCTTCCATGCCAGGACACTTGTATCTCCGTCCTGCTCAGTGAAAACCCAAAACTGGGGTGGAAGCAGAGCAGCCTGTATTTTGCTGCCAGCTGGAAGCTGCAGGAGCAGAGCACACCCTGGCTGCTCCCCATCCTCCCCACAGTCCAGTGGAAAGAAGGGCAACCATGACCTTATTTCTGCTCTGTAGCAGCTGGAAAAGCTTTGTCTGGTCTGCCTGATGTGCAAAGCTCCCACAGCCTCAGCCAACCCACCCTAGCAGCACCGCACCATGAGCCTTGATGGCCGGCATCACTCTCCACAACTGGCAGCCCCGCTGAGCTGTTCTCTGCTGGAGAATCCTTTCCACTCTCTGGCTGCTGGCGAGCTCCGTGCTCTGAGCTGGAGGCCAACTTGACATCTCAATCCAGAGATTAGGACGGAAACTGGTCATTTCCCATTTCTGGCAAACCCCTTCAAATAATTTGATTAAACAACTTAGCCCCACTTGGTGCAGTTGGCATCCTCCGGAATCAAAGCCTCTCCTGAAATGCTGTGTCAAAACACCATAAAGCTGCTGTAAAGGTTCAACCAAGCATGGACCAAAGCAGAAGCCAGTACTCCAGAGGCTGAGCACTGGGGTTGTCTAAATACTCCTTCTAAATATCTCTACAGCTAGCAGTCAGAGACATACGAGATGTGTAACAAATTGCACAGGGACTGCTTTCCTTCTCTCGCTGTTAGGAGGAGATTTTTTTCCCCTCCTGCATTTCTATTTATCACAGCGCAAAAAAAAAAAAAAAAAAAAGAAACGTGCCAAAAGGGTTTTATATTTGCACTTGGAACAACAACATTTGGACAGCCCCAAGGATGGCAATTGTAGTAATCATGAAAAAGTAATACTCTGCGCTTCTGTAGTCCTTTTCATCCAAGCATCTCACAGCACTTTGCAAACATTGGCCCCGATCCTGCAGGGCCCCGTGCACACGGATTATCCTATACAGGAATTTATTCCGCTGGGTTCAGCAAATCGGGACCACACGGCTCTGTGGGGCTCTGGAGTTTGCTCACCTCCACGCTCACCGAGGCAGCTGCTCCATCAGCACTCACAGGTGCGTTCTGAGGTATTTGTTGGTATTTAAATCTGAGTTCCTGGAGTCAGGGGATTGTGTTTCCATTATTCAAACCTCTCTACTTTGTCATCTCAATGCAATCCCTACAACAGGAACCCTAAAAAACTGGGAAGCGAAAGAAAAAGAAGACAAACTAAACTTACTCTTTCCAGCTTGGTGCTTTTTCACAGGCTCATCTCTCTTCGGAGCCGTCCTTCAGGATTTCTGTTTATTTTCACCAGAAGAGACCAATTCCTGCACTCCAATACTCATAAACGAATAAACCCAGCTGATCTCAAACTGCTCAGGGAAAGCTATGGCAGGGAGAGCAATTTGCCAAAATCTGCAGCAGTGAAAAGAATAAACCTCCAACATCCTTGTTTCCAGTGCCTCCCCCTTGCCAGAAAAGACAACCACAGTGTGACACCTCCATGCAGGACATGCCATCGCTAACAAACCTTCTTGCTACAGCAAGGCCAGGGGGGAAAATAGCATCCCCATGCCTGCAAGGCTATTGCTGCAAGATCGGTTTCTTTTAAGCCTGAAGAGGTGGTCTCTTCCTCTCTGCACCACAAGCCTGGCCTCACTGGGACACTGGATCCATCACAAGCCTAGGGGCAATGGTGGTTTTGCCAAGCCATTGGCAGAGCATCACAGGACAGCTTGGCTGAGAGGGAGATGCTGCCCCACGGAGGCTCCCAGACAGCACCTGGGGCTTCCCTGCACATCTTGAAGGTGTTTACAGCTGCACCGAATAGCGTTGTCCCAGGTGACCCACTATCAGCCAGGGCTGATGGACCACAGCCTGTGGTTAAAATTGGCCAAATTTCAATCCACCCTTTAACCTCTCTCACCTCTGCGCTATCTTGAGTGAAATGAAGCCTGGAGAAGAGGAGGCTGAGGGGAGACCTCATTGCTCTCTACAACTACCTGAAGGGAGGTTGTGGAGAGGAGGGAGCTGGCCTCTTCTCCCAAGTGACAGGGGACAGGACGAGGGGGAATGGCCTCAAGCTCCACCAGGGGAGATTTAGGCTAGAGATTAGGAGGAAGTTTTTCACAGAAAGGGTCATTAGGCATTGGAATATGCTGCCCAGGGAGGTGGTTGATTCGCCTTCCCTGGAGGTGTTTAAGGCACGAGTAGACGAGGTCCTGAGGGACATGATTTAGTGTTTGATGGGAATGGTTGGACTCGATGATCCGATGGGTCTCTTCCAACCTGGTGATTCTGTGATTCTGTGAAATGAATCTCCAATATCTGCCCAGTCCAGCATCTTCATCCCAGCGTGGAGAACCTCAGCTTTGCTTTCCCCGACCCCTTTTTCCTCCAACACACTCATGCAGGCGCACACATGCACGTGTGGGAAAACGCCTTTAGGACTGGAGGGGAGCGAGATGCAAAGGGAGAGCATTAGGTGGAATGAGAGATAGCAAAAGCACAGCCATATCAGACATCTCCAGGCAAGATAACACGATAAATAATCAATCAATCCTTACAAAATCCTTAAGTGCTTGATGTATCCTCCCGCAAATTGAATCACTTCTCCTACCAGGAAGTTCTCTCTTGTAAATAAATGAGAGCAGAAATGGCCCATATTGAAAAATAATGTTGTTAAAACCACTGATTAAGTTTTACACAAGCATATGAGAGCAAACTAAAAGGTTTTAGCTTTTTAATTTAAGAAATGAGGAATATGATATAATTTCAATTTGTGATGAGATAAGATGTTCTCGATATTGTGGCTTCAATTGGATTATATCCTAATGTACTTTTATAAAGTGTCAGGCTAGCTGCAGATTAAGGTATGTGTGTAATATTCTTTATTAACAATTTAATGGACTTGCCTTCACTCTATCCATCTTAATCAGTGTTTCCAGTCCACCTGGGAGATCTAGTTAGTGCAGAACCTGAAACTCCAACCTGATGAAAGAGGGAACTCAGTGATCCGTCAGTGTCAAAAGCAAGAGGGAAGCACTGATAAAAGACTGTCGGGGATCATCTTTAACCTCCTGTCATCAGCACCACTCCAAAAGCTCTCAACAACCACTCTTAGAGTCACTACACGAGACATATGCCCTCCTCAGATCTGCATCCTTCCCCTGCCAGAAAATTAAAAGGGTTTTTTTGGCAACAAGCAGGACTTCCCAGCTCACAAAAGGTAGTTGCCTGATCTCAAGGGACCTGCTCCTGTAATCCTATTTTACAGTCAAACACCAGTGAAGAGCAGCCTCGTCGTGTGGACTCTCCGGCGCTCGTCCATAGTCTCTGCTCTGGTGCTTCCACACTTCCATCTCATTTCCCTCTAAAATTTATTCATGACTAGTTTGTATCTGCATGTTCTGGTATCAACATTGGCCTTTAGCTTAACTAGCTCTTCTCCCTCCCTTGTGTTTATCAGCCTATGCAATCACGTCTCCTTTCAGCCTTCATTTTGTTCGGCTAAGTAAGCTGTGCTTGTTTAGACCCTCTTAAAGGAGCTTTCCAACACCTTCCCTGCTCTTATGACCCCTCTCTGCAACTCTTCCAGTTTTCCAGACTGCCCATGGCGCTCAAAGTCCCTCTGTCTCCTAATGCAAAGATTTCTCTATCTCTCCTGGAAATGCCATCTCTCCAGGTAGCTCCAAGCACCCTTTTATTTAAGCAGCTGCTCTCACGGCTGGCTCCTGCTGTCCAAGCACCCACCTCTCCCACCCTTAGACACCCCAGAAGGGTAAATCCTCCACCCTAGTCAAGGCCTTTCATGCTGCAGGTCTTGGTGAGAAATTACTATTTCACACACACATCAACCCGCCATGAGGTGACCGGGCTGGCTCACGATGCGCTGCACAAGATCTCACCACAAGCCGGTACCCTGCCTCCCGCTTCCCTGCTGCTCGGACTGCCACGTGCAGGCACAAAGAGTGACGTGGCGCACGAAACCAGGAGCAGCAGCATTGTAAATAATCACCAATCAGGGGGGGAAAAATGTATATACATCTCCTTTAATTCCCTTGCAATGCGATGATTCTGCAAGGATGGGTTGGTCGTAGCTGCAGGTGCTCCCGGACGGGGGAGGTGCACAAAAAATGAAGTTGTTTGTGGCTTTTGATTCCATCCCTGGAATTATTTACAGCTGCAGGCAATATTAAACTATGTAGAGCAAGTGTCCTCATTTACATGCTAATTCATTTATACCCTCTGGATTGATTTCTCCAATTCATTTTCAGCCCACTAACTCTTCTGATATGAATTATATTATCACCTCCAGAACGGCAGCAGGGAAATGTGACGAAGGCACCCCAGCTTTTCTGATCTCTAATTGCCCTCGCCGTGCAGAGCCGGCGTGGCCAGCTGCAGCTTTGCCTCCCGGCTACTTGCACCCAGCTTTCTTCCATCTCCTGGAGAAAAACTAGCGGAGTAGCCAATCCTCCCACCTCCGCTGCTCAGTCCTACTCTGGGGAAGACCCAAGTGAGCAGACCTTGGGCTTGCTGCCTTTGGAAATTGCACGCTCTTTCTGCCAGGGAGGAGGAACCACCTCATTTTGGAGAGCAAAACCGAAGTCCATCTGTGTTCTGCAGCAGGAAGTCCTGGAGCCATAAGGAAATTGAATTAATCCTTGGCTTCCCAAGGGCCTTTCTGAGACTTCACAGCTTTCCACAGCAGCCTCACACCGTATCTGGCAGATGTGACACATCTCCGGTTCTCCTTGTCTTTGGAATGAGGTACTAACCAGTGGGAAGGACACAATGTCCCGGGGATGGAGAAGAGGGGGGAATTCTGTCCATAGGTAAAAGAAGCTGGAAGCAGTAGGGCTTTTCTCTCATCACTCTCACTGATGAACGAACACGGATTAGGTACCCTCCTTCAGAAATCATAGAATAACCAGGTTGGAAGAGACCCACTGGATCATCATGTCCAACCATTCCTACCAAACACTAAACCACGTCCCTCAGCGCGTCTTCCACCCATCCCTTAAACACCTCCAAACATACTGGCCCACTTCCCTGGAAGACCTGGTTGAGGTCTGCCAAGGTAACAGCGGAGAAAGGAACCATCTCCTGCGCTGACTCTACCTAAGCAGAAAGGTGAGTCTCTAGGACATCAACCGGTCACGAAGGAGGGGAGAGAAGCCACCAGCAAGCGGAGGACGCAAGGCGCAGTGAAGGGCAGCCCATCTCCCTTAAAATAGTTGTGAATTAGGTGGATGAGGTGACTGAGTGACATGGTTTAGAGATTGGTAGGAATGGTTGGACTCAGTGATCCAGTGGGTCTCTTCCAACCTGGTGATTCTATGATTCTATGAAGCTGTGCAGAAGGTTAAACCTCAGCTTCCATAATGTGATGCATTTCATCAGCCAGATACTCACTGACTAGTCGTGACACAATTTTTAGTTGTAGACCAATTACACAGGCCAGATTTTGCTCAGAAAATCCATTACAACTAATGGGCAAATACATCAACTTGAGCTTGAGTTGTGGCAGGGCATCTCTGTTTATGTCCTCCAGATATTATGTCAATGCTTCACAGCCACTGGTTAATCACGGTGCAAACCCAGCTCCAGTACCTGTGTGACTCAGCAGCTGAGGAACCCATCAAGAAGATGCTCAGCTAGACAAAACGCCCAGTCTGGACCACTGTGGCTCATGCTGGCCAGATGCTTCCCTCTCCCTGTGGCACAAAGTGTTCAGCACAGAAACCCAACTCACACCCAGAATCTTGTTTGAACAGCACACAGCCAGGTAGACACACCAGGAGGACCAAATGTCCAGGACCACTGAAAGTTAAATGGAACCACTCCACCTCCAAAATCCTGAGCGAAATAAAAGCCACAGGGAAATCAAGAATTTTTCTCTGGCTGGCAGGGAAAGGACAGCTCTTTGTTCCTGATTTACACCATTTGAAACAATTAACTTGTGAAAGCTGAGATACTGTTCCCCTTGGCATCCAGTGTTTATTATGCTTCAGACCACTTCAAATGAGCACTTGAAAAGGAGAGGGAGCCCCTCTGCCTCCTGATCACTTGAGGGAGGGAGAAAGTTGTCCTATATGGAACAACAGACTGTCCCTTCTTAATGCCACTTCAAAGCTCCTCGGACAGGAAAATTGATAATTGCGTCAAGTACAGTTTTTCTATACTTCATCATTTAGCGCTGAAAACTGGGCTATTGAATTCATATAGTTCTTTGATCAAGACTGGTTAATTAAGTTATTCCCTTGATAGGACTCTTATCACTTTAGTGCCAGACCTACATCACACTTACGCAATTCACATACCGGCTTTGATACGCATCATATAAGCTTCCCAGACCATAATCACTGTGTTTCTACAGATTCGCTGCTACCTTACCAGGGTCACCAACAGGATGAGCTGTAGGTCAGCTATTAAAGGAGAGACCGAGCAGCCCAGAAAGCTCCCAAACAAACTGTTACAAAGGAAACTATATATGGACTCAAACTAGACCTGGGATTTCTTCTAGGACTTGTAATTCCAGTTACAAACTCTCACTGCCTCCACTGTCTCCTTTATGAAATACATCCAGCGATATTAATAAAAAATACACAGCTACGTATTTATTTTACCCTCATCAGTGAGACAATCAAACTTTATCTGTCCTTTTGATACATATATTCTATTGCAACAACATTGTACTTAGAGTAAGAAAAGAAGGCAAAATTGAGTGTGAATTCTGAAATACAGCACACCCTTCACTGCATTAAGGTCACAGCTATCTAAGGTTTTCCCTGATTTCTCCCATCCACTGCCCTCCCACAGCCCCATGATGATTTTCTGCCCTGGCCACCCCTCACAAAGGGCTGTGCTACAGTCTCTCCTTCCCACAGTGAATGGTTTTTTCTACCCTGTGCAGCTTTCAGTGACTCCTGTCATTCCTTCCCACCTGATGTGTCCTGCCTGTTCATCTTCACAGCCTTCCTCCAGTCACTCTCTGTTCCTGACCAACCATCCAGGGTCTTGTTCAGCAAATCCTCCTCCTCCACACTTCTGCTTTCCACAGGAGACTGACAAGCTCCAATTTAGGTCTCCACAGTTTTCTTTGGGCTTATCCCCTTAAACCGGATTAGCTAACGTCTTAATGCCAGTGACACCAGTCACAGCTCACCATCTGATCCTGCCTTTCAGGATTTGCTGCATCTATGCACTTTCCATTGCTAAACTAGATTCTGTGATCTTTACTTCCAAGGCCTACAACTCCCCGTCACCACCACCCTACCACCCTGGTTTGCTAGTTATACTCTCCATTTCTAGATGCCCAGATCTCCTCCTCCTTTCGTTACTCAACACCTCCAGCATTTGAACTTCGTTCTAACTTCCTGACAGCCTTTGTGTTTTCCCTGTTTTGATATCAACAAGTTTCTCTTCCAGACCATCTCTTTCACCTTGAGACACAGCCTCCCTGGAAAACTCACGGCACCGTTTCCCTGGCCTCCTTTTTCTTCAGTATCAGACACAAAATCTGGAGCCAAACAATTAAAGGCTTAATTTTTACTCATCTAACCCATTATTGTATTGAATCTGCCTGTGGTCTCCACCCCACCAGTTTGACAAGGCCCAGCCTCAACATCTCTGTCCTCTGGACTTGTCCACTCTTCCCATCTCAGAACTTCCTTTCCCGCCGCCTTTTACACACAAACCAGCCCACATGATGATTCCTTTTGGCTCTTTTAAACCCCCTTTACAGACTCACAGGCTTCCCAAGCCTGCTGTTCATGCACTCCTTCATTCTCCATCCATCTCCATCACATGGCTTAGGTGGCACCACTGTAGTACTTTCCATAAAGCAGCGCCGAACAGCAGCACCAAGAAGTTATTTTCCTCCCACCTCTATCCCTTTGCCCCAAACCAGCTCACAAACACATTGCAGTCAAACCAAGTACTTCATCAGACTGTCTGTCCTGGTCCCCTGCTCTCCAAGTGGAGTCCAGGTGGACTCTCCTTAGCCCANGGTCAAACCAAGTACTTCATCAGTCTGCCCTGATCACCTCTGACTTTTATCTGGTCCCCTGCTCTCCACGTGGAATCCAGGTGGACTCTCCTTAGCCCAGGAAAACAAGTATTATTGAGAAAGGACCACCCTGCAGCTCCCGAGGATGTTCTGTACACAGCACCCACTTGTGACCAAGGGGAAGAGATGGTGTGAGCTGCAACTTTCCACCATAGTCCTTCCTCGCTGGGATGTGATGGAGAATCAGGAACCATTGAGAGCGGTGTGGAGCAAAGCCAGGCAATGGAGAGCTCCAGCCCTTGACACACTCACTCCCATCATACCTCTGGGTGCTCCCCAGCATCCCCACCATGGCTCACTTGGGTTCCCAGCTCATCACATGATGTTCTCTTTATGGACCAAGGTCTTTCTCCCTGTGCACGTTTCCTTTGTGCCCTCCTAAAGTAAAACCCCAAACCAAGAAGAGTCACCAGCTGGAGCTCAATTTCAGACTCCAAGGCATATCTGGAGCCAATTTGCAATGCGCTTACTCTGAAAATCACCCTCCCCTGTGACGCTTGACAGCTCCAGACCACAGTCCTGCTCTCAGCTCCCAAGGAAAAATGTTTTAATTTGTCACAAACCAATTATAGCGTCTCATCTATCCCTGAATTACTCATCTTGGCTACAGTCTAGGACAAAGGGCCCCTCTGAGAGGAGATTAGACATGGATATTAACAAGAGAAAAAGTGTCCACTGCCTCACCTTGCTGGGGACGCGGCTTCCAACGAGACAGGAAAAGGAAACCCCTCCTGACTGACAGCTGGAGGGAGGGCTCCCATCCCACAGCAAATCCCTCGTTTCACTTGGAAGAATAGTCACGACACACTCTATATTCAAATAATATTCATGCATGGCAGATAACAGAGTCACGGCTGGCAGAGCTGCAACATGAATATAAATAACCTTCGCTCCTTTGGCTGCTACCACTGATGCGCTGCCACCCTGCTGGAGCGTGGGTGAAGGGGCTGTCAGCACATCGCACAGGGTGGGGAGGATGGTGGGTGCTCCAGTGGGTGCTACTGCCTCCTCAGAGCTCCGTGTGCCACCCCTTAAGCCCTGCACTAGGCTGGAATGCCCTGTCATGGATTCCCAGCACAGAGGCCCTTCTCCACCCACCTCCTCCCACCCCATCTCCCAGGCATGTTTGCTCCTCTGACAGGGCACACCAGCATCGCTCCGAGTTTTTGCTTTGGACCAAACCTAGTTCTCCAGGCCTCAAATCCCTCCATCCTTTCCTTTCCAATCCCATGCTGACCTTGGGCACAGAGTCCAGTGGAGAGCCACGAAGATGATGAGGGGACTGGAGCGTCTCCCTTATGAGGGGGGCTGAATTACTTTGGTCTGTTTAGCCCAGAAAAGAGAAGATTGAGGGAGGACCTTTTCAATGCTTATAAATATCTACGGGGCAGGTCTCAAAAGGACAGGGTCAGACTCTTCCCAGCGGTGACAAGATAAGGAGCAACAAGCACAAACTGGAACACATGAAATCCCACATCAACATGAGGAAAAAACTTTACTGTGAGGGTGATGGAGCATTGGAACAGGCTGCCCAGGGAGATTGTGGAGTCTTCTTCTCTGGAGATATTTAATCCCACCTGGACGTGTTCCTATGCAACCTGCTTAAGGTGAACCTGCTTTGGCAGGGGTGCTGGACAAGATTGTCTCCTGAGGGCCCTTCTAACCATTCTGCAATTCTGTGATTTCCCTTCACCGCAACAGTCAAAGACTGGGGTGTCACCTTCCATGTTAAGACATGCTTTGCAGATGCTTTTGGTCTCTCGAGGAGCTTGGGTACCAATTAATCCAGCTGGAAATGGGAGGTGAGCACTCAAAAGGAGCACCAAAGTTCTCACAGGCAAAAGCCACTTCGCATTTACAGTCCCAACCATGACAAGCCCCGGCCACTTAGCTCAGTAGTAGGGATAAAAAGCTGGAGGCAGCATCAGCCTCTCAGTCAGCTGGATAAACTGGATGGGTTGCTGCTCTGTCTCAAGTAGACTCGAGACATCTAAGGGCAGCCACGACGCTCCCTTCCTCCTCATTCTTACTGCAGATCAGCTTCTTCCTTGGATGAAGAAGGAGGCGATGAAAGCCAATTTCCCTTTGTGCTCATGGCGAATAATTTGGAGAATTCCTCTTGTTTACTCAGAACTGTTAATGATGCGTCAGAAATTACCTCCGAGATTGTAATTAAAGAAAACAGCAGAAGAGAGGGAGAGAGAGAGAGGCATGTGCACACACACACACACACAGCCATATCACCACTTCATCTGCAAGCCTTGAAGAGCTGGGGCAGACAGCAGCCTTTGTGTCACCCCAAGCCTGCAATAGGACTCCCAAGAGTCTGTTAAACAGCAGAGGTTCAGCCTCCAGGCTCTGTGCAGCACCCCCCCTACTCCTCTTCAGCTACAAAGAAAGCAGTGGTAGCACCTGGATTATCTGGAAACTAGCAAGGCCATGAACCCAACGGGAGACCCACAGGAAACGAGTGGGAAGCTCAGCCTCCTTAAAACCATTTTTGAAGTGGAACAGCTGACCTAAAAGAGTAGTTAAGCTCTCAGTCATCACTGAAATGCAGAAACACACATGCACACAGCAATGTATCAGTCAACATCCTGCTAGCCTGACCTCAGAGTCTGGTGTCTGATGGGGCTGGAGCAGAGCACATTCCTTACCTGTGGAGAACTGAGAGGAATTTGACTCCTGTTCGGTTACAGGAGGGTGCCTGGATTGCCCAGTTATTCAGGGGTGACTGCTAGGTGCAAGCTGCTGAGAGATGGTTTCCCACCGCCTCCCACCCTGCTCAGTCCCCCAAGGCCAAATCCTCCTGCATTGCTCCTTGAGCACTTCCACAGGGCGAGCAAAGACGCTTGTGCAGGGGGTCAAGCAAGGGAACTGGCTCAGCTAAAAGCAGCCAGCTGGAAAAAAGCCATTCCCTTTCTCCACTTTAGCCAGTGGCTTAGTTTGTCTACAGCTCATTTCAAGCCTTGGATTAGGAGAGTGGTGGAAATGTAAAAATGTCTCCCCAAAATAGCTCATTTTCTCGTCTGGGTGACAGAGGCTGACACTGAGCAGAGTGTGGCGACAGTGCTTCCATCAGTGTTCTACCTGTTGAAATCGTGGGTCATCCATTCAGCTCACCAGTGCCACGGCACTACTGTGGCACAGCAAGCTCCACCTCTCATCTTCTCCCCTGGACGGTTGTCTAGGCTGGGAACGCACAAGGCTTGGGGATGTGATATTAAAGCAGCAAGGGCAAAAATGAACTTATCTGAAGAGCTGGGAGGAGTTCGACATAAAGTAATTGCTGAGTAACTGCCTGGCACTACTGCTCTCCGAGCTGGTCTGGAAGCTCTTAGGCATGGGATCCTCTCCATGCCAAGCTCCTGCTTCCACTCACAGCNCTGGCTAGGCTGGGAATGCACAAGGCTTGGGGATGTGTGGTATTAAAGCAGCAAGGGGGAAAACGAACTTATCTGAAGAGCTGGGAGGAGTTAGACATAAACTAAATAGCTGAGTAACTCCCTGGCACTACTGCTCTCCAAGCTGGTCTGGAAGCTCTTAGGCATAGGATCCTCTCCATGTCAAGCTCCCACTTCCACTCACAGCTCCAGAGAGTGATTGTCAGTGCTCACAGCAACCAGGAAGGCCCATACACAGTACACTGTACTCATGCTGGGATTCTGAGATTTGCACCAGCAGTTCTTTATTGGACAAAAGCATATGCAGGCAGAGGGTGACCCATCACATGTACGCACACAGCACACGCTGTGGGCACCAGGTAGTCCCTTGGGCTCTTGATACCTCACCAAGCACACCCTGCGGTGCCCAGGGCAGGCTGCCTGGGACAGAGAGTCCCACTGCCACCTCGTGGGTAAGGGACGCATTGCCTCTGCCTTGCCAGTGGGCACAGTGGGCAGCAAACCTCCTCCTGCAAAAGCCCAGGCCCTGCTAGAGAACAGGACCCAGAGTAACCTCAACATACCTGGTGTGGCGAGTGGAGGGAAGCACAGTGAAGTTTACACACCCCAGAGCTAGAGGCATCATGACTTATTCTGATTTTTCCCTGCCTGTCTCCATCCCTGTTCCCCAGGTTGACTGGGAAGAGATGCTGCTGCCGTCCATGGCAGATGTCTGGCTGCAGCCACTCCGGACTGGGAGAGTAAAAAAACCTCACTTCCAACAGCCCAGGACCTGCTTGTACTCTCCTGGTCCCACCAAGGTGAACTGCAGCACCCCTTGAGGGCGTCGGCTGTCCACAAAAGGAGCCTCAGGAACGTCGGTCCCATGCAAAAGACTCATGAGTGAGGTTAATCCATTAAATCCTTCTGTTCCCAGTTAGCAACAGGTTGTTAATAGAATACCTGTTCATCTTCATCAGGCAAATGCAGCCAAAGAAATAAGAAAGCTACAAATCTCCCCCACAGAGGGAATGAAGCAGTAAGCAACCCCTTGTGGCTTTGAGCAACTACAGCACCTCACAAAAGGAGGTCTGGAAACAGCTCTAAGCTTGAAACACCTCTGGGTCTAGGGCATCCTATCCCATATATACAGAGGTGGTTCTACTCTGTAGTGTCTGCAGCTCCTGTTTGCACTGGCATAATAAAGGGGAGACCCTTGATCTCTTGTGCCCCATAGCACCTCCCGGTCTGTCTCCGATCATGGCCAAAGAGCCCCAGCAAACACAAAGAAAGGACGGAGAGTTGCCTTTTTGCAGACCAGTGCAGTGCCCCTGGTACAGCCCTCATGGGCATGAGCAGACCACCATGGGGCCAGGCAGTGCCATGCTCTGGCACTCAGGACTGTGAGGACCCAGGCAATGGATTGGCAAATTGAGCTCTGCCCTCCTGAGCTGAGCCAGCTCAAGCTGGATCCAAAGAAGGAAAATAGTCTTAAAAGTCAGTCTCTTCTGGGAAAGGTGTCCTTGGGCCAAAGCCAGAGGGGATTCACACTCTCCCTTTGGTCCCCAAACCTGCAGTCTCTGTTAGAGAGCAGAAAAGCCTCATCACAGTCCTACATGACTCCAGGAAAGCAGCAGTGAGGAAGAAATACCCTTATGACACCCATCTCTGGACCACTGGGCAGGGGAACATCACTCCTGTGCTTTACTCTTATTTTTCTGTTTCCATATATTGGACAAGCGGAACTTGTTCTTCTTCTTCTCTGTCTCCTGGCTCTCAAGAGATCCATCTGCAGGAGACAGAGCAGACAGAGTAGGTGAGACACAGAGCCCCAGTGCCACCCAGTGCTGCTCCATAAAGAGTAGAAAGGGCCCTTACCCAACCTCTGGATCATGTCTGCTAACATCTGGTCCTCCTCTTGCTCTCTATGATGGAAGAGCACAGCATTAGAACACTTTGCTGTGTTTCATGACAAGGTGGTAGACATCAAAAAGCATGCAAAGACTACTCTTAGTCTCCCAGCCAGAAACGATTGACCTCCATGGCACACTTTTTTCAGAGCACAGGAGGAAAAAAACCCAGCAGTTAGAAGACTCCTAGACATTAGCAAATTGTATCTGGTTGCCTTGAAAGCAAGGGCCTGTGCGGAGACTTCCAGACTGTGGCAGTCCAGTACTGTAGCAGGGAGGCCCTTACCCAACTGGTCTATGAATCAGCGGAGATCACTGATTTGTGAGACACCACCACACCCAAGAAGACTAATAAAGGTTGACATCAGTAGCCGGGGGTGCTGCCAAGGTGAGGTAATTGGGGACAAACTCACTGCTATCTCCTCAGGCCTAGACAAGACCAAAGCCAGAAGCCTGGGCATTACTAGAATATTTGAACTGGAGTAGGTGCCCTGAGGTCAAGAAACAGAGGCCGTTCTCAGCAACAGGAGGCACAAACCCAGGTACTTGACAGAACAGTCTTCCTTTGAACTTGGGGATGATCCAAT
Source organism: Piaya cayana (assembly GCA_013389865.1). Classification (NCBI taxonomy): domain Eukaryota; kingdom Metazoa; phylum Chordata; class Aves; order Cuculiformes; family Coccyzidae; genus Piaya; species Piaya cayana. The sequence continues at coordinate 18,698 of WAAB01025932.1, forward strand.
TCTCAGCTACAGTTGTTCTTTCACTTGCTGCAGCAGACGAACACATTCCTGGCTTCAGGTACCCAGCATCCTCCTGCAGCTCCCACGCTGCAACCAACCTACTCATCTCAGTGCTCTCTTCCCCATGCCCTCTACATTTTCACAGCCCTTATCCTCAGAGCAGCATTAACCTGAGAGAGCACTGAACATGGCTGCAGTCCTGATCTCAATTCTAACAGCTGCCAAGGAAGCAATAGAGCAGCATTTAGGACAAGATGGTTGGGCCAAGTCACCATCTACCTCTCACAGATCAAAAGTCTGGATTGTAGTCATTCATCTACCCCTACAGCCTGGGCAGTAGAAATACAATGGAAATCATCACTGGTGTTGGTTTATCTCCCACCATCTGAGGGCCCTCACCTGATTCTGTCCTCATCCAGGCACTCCACAATGCTATTCCGATCATTGACAGTGTTTAGATATGACTGCAGCAGCTCCTTCTCTCGCTCCTTCTCTCTGGATGTCTTCAGTTCCTCTGCACAAGACAAGGGAAGCCCATCTCACAGCCACAGGCAAGTACCTCCCCACTGTAGCTCCTGCCTCCACCCTGCTCCAGGAATTCCCTCTCACAGGCCAGGATTTTATTATCCTCGTGCTCAGGAGCACATTTTATATCCCCTCAGGAAGCACAAGTGGGTTGGATGTCTGCACCTGACAGCTTGACAGCACAGTCAGGAGACACCTCACAGTGAAACTGCAGTCCCTGGTGGTATCATTCAGGTTTGAAGGACATCCCAGGGATGGCAAACAGAGCAGAGGGCTCCATACTACTAGGGTCCAGCAGGACTGATGCAGCTGGTCCTTACCTGGCTTGCTTATAAGGCGCCGCAGCTCTGTCTCAATGTTCCACTGCTGCTCCTCCAGCCTCTGCTGTTTCATCCTGGCAGGGATCACAGAAGGGGGTGAGCCTTCCCATGCCCCAGGGCTGGGCCCTTCTCATATTCTGCTAAATCACCTCTGTGATGATCTCTCATTGCTGACCACCTGCATACAGGTGGCTTGAGGGAAACCTTCCTCCATCATATTTGTATGGTTTCCCTCCCCACAAACTCATCACAGGCCCTCGGTGCTCATCATTGCTCAAAGGCCCATCAGCTCATATCTCAGGATGCCGGCAGTTCTGGAGACATCCTCAAGCCCTCCCTCATCCCACCAACTGGCACATTATTTTTTGGGCTGTCATGTTCCCTGTTCTTCCCAATTTATCACTCACAGGTGAAATGCATAAGCAGATGGGTCAATTTCTGGTTGTACTTACTTGTACATCAGTTCTGATTCCTGCCTGAGTAGCAGCTGTTTCTCATGGATCAGTTTGAACCAATCCACCATGAGGACATCCTCAGACTCATCTGCAAAGACAAAGGTCAAGACTCCTTCAGAAATTGCATCAATTCAGTCTCTCTGGCTTAGACACAAAATCTTGAGGGAGAGCCTAGGATAACCTGTATGAGTCACAGGCAACCTCAAGTGAAAACATCTCATCTTTAGTACTCATGGGTACAAAGGAAAGGATGCAGATCACTCCTTGCATATTCAAGGAAGCTGCATACAGATACTCTGCCACAGGGCACCCAGATCATCTTCCATATGGTTGCCTCAACTCTACCATTCTGAATGAACTCACTTAGCCCTGTGTAACTGGAGCCAGTCACCACGGCCAGTCTGGCATAGGATCCAAAAGCCAGACCAATGGCAGCCTTCCATTCCCCAAACTCCCTGGTCTTCAGCCAAATAAACACAAGATCTTGCTGAAACAATCGGTTAGGAAACAGTCCTGGAAAGTTCAAAATTCCCAAGGCTTTGTCGTGCCAGGTAACTTTGGCAAACTGGTTCGCACATGTAGCATGAGCTCCTAGAAACAGAGCCAAGGATACTCAGGGGTATAACATGAGCCTCACACCTCCCCACTGTAACAGAGCTGGCCTTTAGTCTCCTTTACCTCCCTCACAGCCACGCAGCTGCTTCTCCAGGTCCACTCCTTTCAATTCCAGCTCATCCAGCTGCTTCTCGATGTCACACACCTTCTTCTGGATTTCCTCCTCAGGGAGGTAGTCTGGGTGCAGCTAGGAGAACAAAGACAACTGTCAGTCCACAAACACTCTCCCTCCTTTGTTGGATCAGACTATGTCTACCAGATCTTTTTTGTGCTCCGTCTTATTTCAGCCTCTACTGTTCCCCTGCAGGGGAGATAACTGGTAGTCTCTCAATCTTATCTCTGTCCCAGAGCCTTCCACCTCTTCCCTGGGAATTCAAATAAACCCTCCCAATAAGACAACCCCAGATATTTCTAGGCAAGCACTCCAGCAGGATAAACAGTAACCCCAGCTTGTACCCATTACACCTGGTTTCAAGCCATACCTTAGTTGGGGACATTGCTTCAGGGCTCTGGATGCTTTTCGGAACAGTGGGTTTAACTAAAAGTGGGGGAAAAAAGAGAAATGACACAACAAACTTTAAATATTTTTGTGCCATGTCTACACCATCAGCGAACACAACAGGTCCCTGTCACCCAGAGGGCATTGACAACACACAGATATCGGCACACCTGACTAAGGTGAGAGCTGTGTCTGCAGGAGTCAGCACAGCCTGATCTACTCCTTGCTTCTGGACACTCAGGTACCCTGCAGTCACAGGGTGCTGCTTGCGTCCCCAGGGCACAGGCGCTCACCTAACCCAGGCGTGACTTGGGAGCTTGCACCCAAGAATATTAGCTTCTGTCTTCAGTCATTATCTTTTAAAACTCAAAGGAATTTACTGTAGCATAAGTCACCCCTTACTAAGCTTCTGAAGCACAAAACAGAAATATCGGGTTACTGTCACAGGAAACACCGAGATGTACTTTAAAATGTCCCTCTAGTGCTCTTGTACAAAGAAGTATCAGTAAATACTGATGAAACAAAGACGGTCCAGGGGACCTTAGCATAGGTCTCAGGAAACTAAGGTTCAATTCCTTCCACAAAACACTTCCTAGGTGAGAAGTCCCTCAGGTCCTACTACACAACATTATTTAGGCCCTGGATACCTATTAAAATCAATCCTTAAGCAATGTGTGTTTGTTCCACTGTGCCTCTGATTCCTCTGCCCAACTGTGCTGCAAGGATAACTACAGAAGAGTGTGAGGTACTCGGATACCCAAGGGGCTGGGCTGGATAATTACCACAGAGAGAGAACAGAGGCGTACACGGATGATGTGAGAGGAAGGAAAACTCTAGTAAGAGCAGGGCTGTAAAAAAGGCAGCAGCAGGGCAGGCTCAGCACACACAAGGAGAAAGACAGGACAGACAGACAAGGAGGGGGCCTCCTGAGAGTCTCTGGTAATGGTGCTGCCTCAAGGAAGAGCTCAAGGACAGCTGTCTTGGGCAGCCTGTTGCCACTGCGTGAGTAATACCTCCCTCTCCCAGCTCAGCCCTGCACCTCCAGGCTTTTCTGAGTGAGCTCTGCAGCACCTTCAACCAAGGCAGAAAGCAGCACCACTGACCATGGAAAGACCAAGGTCACTGGAGGGGAACAGCTAGTAAAACTTTCCTGACCAGCTCACAGTCTGATAACCCCTGACATCCTCAAGTTCTGTCTTGACAGTCAGAGGATGGGTTAGCTGATTGCCTGCAAACTTGAAGCAGGACAGCTGACAATAGAAAACGCTACCCACACTGAAGAAAATGAACGATCTACAGAAATGCTCACCACACTCAGGATTAAGGGCAGAAATAGTGGGTGACTGTTCCCAACATCTCTCTGAGTGCTGAGGTGAAGACCTGTACAGAGGAGCAACAAGTCTGTGCTTAACCCACAAGCTGCCAAGTGCCTTTCAGATGTCAGACTTGCACACGCATGAAAAACGGAGGTTAGACTGCTGGGAAAATTGCCCATAGTAGGCACTCCCCAACAGCAATCATTAAGCTTTATAAAGATGGATATAAAACCAGTCTCCCTTATCTTAACAGCTTGCATTCTGGGAAAGTTGTAATGCTGAACCTTGTGAGATGGAAAGTTTTGGGGAAAATGATGGCAGTGAACATCTGCTAAATTTTTAATACAGACAATACAACTGAAGGTTGCTCTGTAGCTGTCAGACATGAAGGCTAAAGACAATGCTGCTACCAGCTACCAAATACTAAAGCATGAGGCTACCAAGCCATTGGGACCCATCCCACCACGGTCAGGGCTGAGGACCTTCTAGTCCAAACAGATATGACCAGGCCAGATGGGATAAGGAAAGGGAAGCACAAACAAGTTGAGCAAACAGGACAGCGGCTAACATCAGGTTAATTCCAAGAAAACTCATTTACATTATGGCAGGACATGCAGGAGTAAGGACAACCGCACAAAGGAGGAGAGGTATACAGTACAGCTGTTGTTGAACATACTGGAGTATGAAACTGGATTAAGGGTAGGGACAAACTGGTCAGAACTGGTCAGGATATCTTGGAAAGTCCAAGAAGCAGCAGATTTGGCTGCTGCTACCATGGATCCTGCCAGCTGGAGTCTCTGGATGACAGTTCTCTGCATTCCTTTCATTTCCCAAAGACACTCAGATGGAGAGGAACAGCCATCAACTAGACCCCAGTTCCCCAAATTAGGAGATGGTCCTCTTCATAGTTTTGAGTCTAAAGAATGACAGGTCAGTGACCTCGACAAATCCCTATTCTACTTTCTTCTCTTCCCATTGAATTTGCTGGCTTAGCTGGCTCCTACTTAGGTCAAGCTAGCTAATAAAAATTAATGACATGGATTTTTCTCCTATGACAACAGCCACAGGCTTAGCCACAGAAAACTTGGGGACACATCTCCCATACTGACCACTCAGGCTGTTCCTTGACAGCGTAGAGGACAGAGTGCCTTTAAGCAGGCAGAAGAGATCTTACATGTGGCCGTGCTTTTCTTCAACTGACTGCCATCTTCTTCCTTCTTGGCAGAGCCCACAGGGTCTTCCCAGGCTTGCTTTGAAATCTGACAGCTCCTGATAAGCTCTGAGCTGGGGATCAACTTCTTCTTCATGAATTCACCAGATGAAGCTGGATTAAAAAGCACAGAAGAGGTTTAGGGTAAGAAATTTCAACCCTCATCTCATAAAATGCCCAGCATCTCTGTCACTCACCACTAGCCACCTTCATTTACAGTCCTAGTTCTCCTCTCTTGATGATATCAAGGGGTGCAAGACCAAAGGAAATAGGAAGAAACCACCGATTACAAGGATGGAGTATGAGAGAAGGGTAGAGAAGAATAAATGGTTGGGAATCATCACCAAGATTTATCACCATTACGCATTTATGCAAGATATAGCAAGCAAAATCTTGCTAGCTGTCTTGCAGAAGAAGGGTACCCTGTGAAGACTGAGAACCTCTCCTTGGGGAAGGATGGGTCTCCAAATAATGGTACCACAAGGCCAAAGCAGGTGAGACAACAAAAATCTCTGAAAGCAAGGTACAATCTACACAACATGTTCCTCACATGTGCCTTGCAGTGCTAATGCCTATCCATTGCCTGACCAGCAAAATGAAGGCAAAGCTTATATCCTTCATACCAGAGTCCTGCTTTGCTGATGGGACAACTAATGCACTTGGCTTTGTCTCCTTTTGTGCTGGGCTCCCTGTTCCCACCTGGGAGTTATCAGTAGGTTTCTTAGAGCCACCTTGGTCTCTGCAAAGAAGAAAGACAAAGGTAGGAAACCTTCCCTCTTGCAGAATGGCCCACAGCAAGAGTTCTGGACATTCTGGGCTGGACCTCCTTCTGGGGTGGTCACACCTTTCTAATGAGTCCAGCATTTGAAATATGCTTTCCCTCCCCAGAAATGAAAGCCTTTGCCTCTTCCATCAAATTGATGAAAACAAAAGCATTAAAACACAGAAGCTCTTCCCTCCTATGTGCACACAGACTTGCAGCAACAAAGACATGGACATCCCCATTCTCCTGTCATGGAGACCCACCGGCCCCAAGACACTCACTTGCTGGCAACAGGCTTCAACCGAGATCTCCACTCTGCTGGGCTCTCAGACTTTTCTTCACCGGCATCTGTGCTTCCTAAAGAAAGGGACATAGCAAGATAAGATCAGATCCAATAAAAAGAAATAAGTCAGATTTAAGTGTCAGGAGATAAGCCATGCACTGGGTTAGATACTATGATGTTATTGTAGCAAACTAGCACCAGTTTGACAAATTTAACACTGACAGATTCACATAAAATGCTGGTAAATAACCTTAATGGTGTTTTGTCCCTTTCAGCTAAAATGCTTTTAAACTTACACAGCTACAGAAATACAGCTGCAGTCTAAGCGAACAAGCATGTTCAACAGTAACATAACATATAGAGCTCAGATCTCAAAGACCAAAGCATTAGGAAGGAGGACAGACAGAAAATCCACAAGCTCACAGCAACCTGCAGACAGATACTGCTTCTGGCTCAAAAAAAGAAGAGCCAACCGGAAGCAGTTGGGACACTGGGTACCACCAGAACATGATCCCTTGGCCCACTGCTCAGCCACCATGGTGGAGACTCGGTTCAAAACAGACAAGGAGGCTGAGTGAGTCTCGATTACATTCATGAAATCACCTTGAAGTTCTGGCAAGGTCTTCCATCTGGGAAAGTCTACTTAAGCCTCTGAAATCCACCATGACCCCAACATCTGACACCTAGTACAGTTCCAAACACCTAGAGATCCTCAGAGAACTTGCCATGCTAGAAGTAGCAATTGCACAAGGACAAATGAAGGTGTGTTGAGTCTCAGAACTCATAAAACCCTTATGTGGTGGTACAGACAGAAAGTAGAGTCACTGACACATCCACTGTGGTGGTCCAAGTGAAAGACATGAAGCTGGCATGCTGTGGCCAGGCAGAGCCGTGTGTGAATCGGTCACCCTCACCTTTCATGCCTTTTGATTCTGGCTTGTGTGCACAGTCAACAGGTTTGCTGGCAGCCTGGCTCTTGGGCACAGAGTCTGTAATCTTCTCCTGTTTTAGTGCTCTGTACTCTGTTTTGTTGGGCTGTGCTTTCGGAGCTTGACTCTGCCACTGAGAACTGGTGGGAGAAAACTTGCCACTGCAAAAAAGAACAACCTTTTGAAAGGACAGATATCTTTATTGCCTCCTGTTCCAAAGACTTGGAGTAGTCCCTCCACAAGTCATTAAATCTCAGTCATAAATGCAGTCAGGTGTAAGGGAAGAAAGATGAAGGGACTTCTCTGAGTTATCCTAAGGATCATTTTGGGTGTAAAAAGGGAAGAAGAAATAGTACTTACATGCTGGACGCCGAGGACCCAGTGGAATTTAGTCCTCCTGGTCTACTTGGAGAGGTGTTTGATCCAGCCAGAGCCTGTATAATACAGTTACGTGCCTGATCCTTCCCAGTATTGACTGGACTGACCTCAGCAGTTGTTCTGGTAGAGGCAGTTTTACCAGGGCCATGAGAAGAAGGAGTTTTAGTATCACAGGTTTTATTGCTAGAGGACTCTAATGACTGAAAAAAATTTTCTCGGGCTTGCTGCATTTTTGTTGTGGAGGTTGTCCGAAGAGGCCCTGAGGTGGTACCTCTGCAGTGATCTGTTTTATTTCCCAATGGGATACCTTTGCAGTCATCTGATTTATTTACAGTTGAAGAGGACCATGGAGTATTTACACTTTTGAAACCACAGCTTCCAGAAGATGGAACAGATGGCTTGGTTGAATTAGTAAGTCCTTCCTGGCTGGGTTTCTTCAACACCTGCTCTGGTTTCTTGGGTTCCACTGCTTTTTGGAATGCCCTGGCAGTGGTAGGGGCTGGGGTGCTCTCAGGTTTGTTCCCAGTGCTGCGGAGACCAGAGATCTGGACGTTATCTGGCTGCTGGTGGCTGGTACAGATGAATGTACCGGGCTCGGGCCCAGCTTTGTAGTTTCCAGGAAGAAGCACGTTCCAACACTGTCTGCATCTGTGGGTAAGAAAGTCTCAGAAAACATCCTCCAGAGCACTCCTCCACTTGGAGGCCATCAAGACACATCTGAGAGCACAGGCACAATTCCACTGCCAGCACAGGGAGGGTGAAGGTACCACATGGGCAGCGAGCAGTGTGCATATTCCTCAGGCACCAAACCAGGAGCTGCTGATAGCACAGCCTGATGTAGGAAAGGTGTGGATGCAAACAGATTTGTGCAAAGAGTTTCCCATACGCATACATCAAGAACAGGCCCAGGCTGCCTCTGCTCTGACGAAAAAGTCCTCTAACATCTTGCGTGGCTCTCCCTCTAGCCCCAAAGGAACCAGGCTGCTGCCCTGTGACCCACAGCCTGCTCCCCCAACTTTGAAGAGCTGTACCTGAAGCAGTTCCTGTGATAGAGCTTCCCATCAACCAGGTAGCGTTGCACCAGGTGCACGTGGCTCCCGCAGATCCCACAGCTGCTGCTAGGGGTGTTCCCACTCTCTGCCAGGATCCCTTTCTGTGAGGAAATGTAGCAGATGAGCAGGCAGCACTGTGACCCTGCACATAGCTACAAATCCCCAAAGTAGGTGAGACTTTGACATGCACAGTAGCTTGGCTAGGACAGAGATGTGACATATAGAAAATCCCTGCTTCCGCTAACCCATAGGTGATACAAAATGGAACAGACCTTGGCAGGACAGGGTAAGAGGGATGTATTCCCACAAAGCCAGAAGACCAGGGTGTTTTGTCTGGCTGTGGGAAACCAGAGTGCGAATGTCTCTGGTTTGAATTACCTGGGAAAGGTCCTTTACTCTGGTGAGAGAGGAACTTGCCTTCTTCCATGCGTTTTTGTCCCTACTCTGCTTTGAAACTATTTCCAAGAATTTAATCAATGTTTTCTTGCAAAAGTAATACATTCTGTTAAGTATCTCCACCCCCAAGATCTACGGACAGCTCAGCCATGTCTAAAGACCCTCACACCCACATTCACCATCAGATGAATCCCAGCTAGCTGATGGCTTCCCAATGACTCCCTGCCTGAATCTGTGCAGTAACCATACCTCTGGATTACATTCCCCATAACAAGGAGATTAAGTCCATACCACTAGGAGCCTTGAACCAGCATAATACTTCCTAGTTCTCTCAACAGATTTAAGTTATATAGAACACCCCAAAACCCATTTCTTACTGGGGAGGTTTCTTTCGGCTTAGCTCTGGCTGGTGAATGGGCAGGAGGCATTTTTGGAGGCACCGGCTTAGGAAGCTCTGCAACAGCTTTCTTCCCAAGAGGCTGCTCCTGAAGTTCAGAGGAAGGACGCTTGATTCCAGCCATGCCTCCAACTAGAAGAAAGAAGGGAAGATTTTAAGGTAACATCAGGAAACCCCTTGGGCTGAAGAGTCACAACATAAGAAGATCCAGAGGTGCCTGATGGTTAACATGCAAACCACACAAGGAGACACAGGCTTCCAGTTCTGTCACGGAGCGAGGGGTAAGAGGCAACAAATTGCTGAAATTGCTGATTTTTTTCTTATCAGGGAATTCTGCGTCAGGGAATGAAAAAACATAAAACATCATCCATCAATGGTGTGAACAAGTCCTTGAGTTTGTACCCAGCTCACAGTGTAGCTGGAATATATCACCACTGAAACAGGCACTGCTGCTGGGTGCTACTGCTAAGGAACTGAAGCACAGAAGTTTTGCTTTTTTTCACAAGTTGCTGTGCTCCAGACCTCTCACACACCCTGAACCTTCACTGCCATGGGCATCCACCACACATCCCAGCCAGGACTCTCACGGAGCAACCAGGCTTGTTTAATGCAGAAATGGCCACTGAAAACGAGTAATTCAACAAAAACAGAGACTTGGAGGTGTCATGGTGGTGCTGATGTAGAAACCAACAAGACTTGTCATAAGAATCTGGCAAATGCCACTTCCTTGTGTCTTTACAGATGAATGAGAAACCCTCTAAACTCACAACAAATGGAGAAAAGAGAAATCCCAACACACTTCAGCCAAGCAAGGAATGATGCTTTGTGCCATGGTAAGTGCAGGGAGGTTTCCCTGAGAAATAAGTCTTCAGACAATTTTTATAGACGAGACTCCTCATCTGTCTCACAGGGATGTTATTTTTGTGCCACTCTCTATTCTGAATGAGATGTCTCTGTGTTCCTTGTGGGATAGTTGAGCCACAGATTCACTTGAAGAGCAACCAAATAAATGACCATCTGTCTGAAAAGAGATTATACCCTTACAGAGGGAGCCTGGGCAGGGTGCAGGGAGCAGAGAAGAAGCTCTGTTCCCAGCAGCCTCCTCTCAAGGAAGCTGGCTATCAAAATAAACACCCAGGGCTTTTACCACAGTGACCACTGGACTGGTGACAGCCAACCCAGTAAACAGTTTAGACCCTGGCTGCCCCCTCACTTCCCACTTGTGTCAATAATTGAGTTCCCAAATCCCAACACAAAGATAGGTGGTTTCAGGTCTACTCTTCTATAAATGTCTGACCTCAATAAAATATTTGCCACTCGCCCTCCCTGGCATTGCACGACTGTGATATTAGGACTGTACTTGGTGTCAGAGGGCACATTCCCGCCTGGGCTCACTTTCAGACATGCACATTCACCCCAGCAACAGGAATGCAACCAGAGCATTTTGTGGGACACTAGAGAGTATAAAAATGTGCTGTGCTTGATGACATGGCAGGCAAGATACTGTGGGGGAGGAGGTAAAGACCCCAGATTGACCCAGATTCCCATCACTTGGCACAAACACGATGGAATTTGTTTGACTTCAATCACAATGGCTTTAAAACAAGAAATAAAGCACGAAGAGGGGAGAGAGAAGAGGTTGTGGAGGGAGAGAAAAGCATGCCTGAACGTGTTAAGAGGTGGAGAAGGGGAAAACTTTAGACGTTAAAGGCAGCTCTCTGACTGAATTGTGCTTTCTTTCCAATATGTAGGACATTTTCCATACATATCTGTCTTCTCCATCTAGATTCACCTTAACCAGCTAAGTCATTCACGTCCCACTTTCTAAAGTTTCCTCTGGAGGAACCTGTGAAATTGGTTTATCGTATTATTTCATTTTGTATGAGCTTACAGCCAAATATAAACCAAGCCTACAGTAATGCTCCTGTGAGCCCAGATAAACTCTCCACTACGTGAACATAATGCCTTGGCAGCTCTGTGGCCTGTTTTATGTTTGAAAGAATTGCTGTCATTATTATGCCAGTTATGGGGTCATTTTCTTCTACTTCCTTCTATCAGTCTTGCTGTACCGTACAAGCCCTGCCATGGATGCTGTTCCACTGGCAAAGCCTCACAGACAAGCTCAGCCTTGTTGGGCTCTGTGTTCTCACCAGCCCTCCAAGTGAGGGAAGGACTGGAATAGAGATGGAAGTGCTCCAAACCAGAAAGATTAGTTGAGAACCACAAAGGGGAACCTTTGATATTCCCATCTGTCTGAATGATTTTAAGAAATTTTAGTTGTATGTTAATTTTTAAGACATTAGTTCTAGGACAAAACACAGCCCTGTGCCTTTCCAACAGCACTGGTGCTACTGTAGGCCAGTGTGTGAAGAGTTCAGATCCTCCATTGAAACAATCCTGGTATCAAAAGCCCTCTGGGCAGTCCATTTTGCTTTTCCAAGCTTGTTAGGAAGCAAGGGAAAGCACAAAATTAAGCCCCAATCCTTTCCACCCCTCCAGGTAATGCGATACTTACTAGGAGACCGTCCATGGAAGTAGTTATAATACTGGGAAACATAAGTAAGGATGCTCAGCCTGTCCGGTACCCTCAGAGCAACCATATCCTCTGCATCCAACAAGGCTGGGATCCCCAGCTCCTCCTCCGCCACTCGAAATGCCTAGATAAGGAAGGAAAAAAAAAAAGGGGGTTCTTGTCCAGCTCAGGAAGCAAAACTGCTCATAAGAAATACAAAACTCCACTACAAACAGCCCCACTTGAATAATAATTCTACTGGGGAACAGCTGCCCCAGTTTAACTCCTACATCGTACAGCCGTTATAGGAACCAACGAATGGAGTCATGGCTTCCAGCCACCGTGTTGAGAAATTCAGGCAGGGAGCCAAAAATCTGGCCTGGCAAGCTGGCTGTAGCTCACTGGACAGGAACTCACCTGGGCTTCCCCTGCTCTTCCTCGAGCCTGCCTCTATCTGGATATGCACAGCTGCGGAGAGCGATGCCTGGCAGAAGGGGCTGCGTCAGTTCAGGCTGGCAGACTCATTTCCAGGCTTCCAGCCCAACCTGGAGCGCTCCCCAATTAACGGTGCACTGGTAGGTGTTTGCAGGCAGCTTTCTATTTCTGAGCGCTATGCAAATGTTAATGCTTCCCACCTACTGCCTGCTCTCCCCATCTGAAAAAGGAGAAATCTCCAGCTGCAGGAGGGAGGTTCTCTCTCCCAGACCAGAGAGGGAGAAGAAAGGAATAGGGCAGAACGATTCCTGTTACCTATCTCCCTTCCAGCTTAACCTTTTACATATTGCCTAACATGTATTTGGGGCAAATATTCCTCCTTGTGGTGTCCTCTGCTTTGAAACTTCAGGATCAGTCAGATGAAGGAAGGAAAAGCTATTTTCTTTTGCCTCTGAACAAGAGCCTTTACTAGAGGACAAAAATTTGCAACACCCATAAAGCAACTTTGCCCTTTCTCAGCTCAGTGCAGGGCTTTTACTAGGGATTTTCTCCAGCCCTCTTTCTTCTTTTTCCCCTGCCTTTTGGAGCACCCCCTTTGAAATGCCCTCACAGCCATGGAAAACAGCACTTGCAGAAGTGAAGGCACAGGAAGGTTACTGGGAAACCCCACAGTGAAAGTGTTAAAGAAAGACTTGAACATATTAAAGGCCTCTACATCTGACCTCTGGCACAGACACACAACAGTGTGGGTGTACAAGCCAGCTATTACTGCTTAGAAGAAACAAACAGCCATTATTTTTTAGCAAAACGATTACCACTTTTTCCATTGGGTATCCCAGTAAAAATGTAACTGAGCTGGCATTAAGCCCACTTTCAGCTACTTTCCTCTGGCTGTGTCATCCCAGCTGCCAGCCCAGCCTGGCACTCACCTGTCTCATAACCTGGTACTTAATATATTCTTCGGAGTGTTCCCCATTGCACTCTGGCTGCACAACTGGTCTGACCAGTGGAGTTTTCTTGCTGGGCATTCCCGGTGTGCAGTCTAGCGGGAACCCAGGCCATGCCACCTCCTGCCAGATGGTGCCATCTGAGACCAGTGCAACAGGCACACAACAAGTGCAAGGGGCTGCCTGGACCACAGAGGGGAGGGTGTCTAGCCCAGTCTAACCTTTGAAGAAGCAACACGTCATTTCTGCATAACGTTTTTGATCAGTGCAGCTCCAAGTGCTTTACAAAGGACATAAGTGCCACTGTTCCCACATCCATTGAGGAGGCAGTGATATGCTTGAGGCCATCACAGCCAGCCAGGCACAGCTTTGCTCTGACACAGGCCACCACTGTATCTGCTATACCATGCCAACATCCCTTAGCACTGAAAGAACTGCATCCAAGGCCTCTAGAAACTTTTCTACTCTTTATGCATTTTCAAAATTTTCAGAAAAAAAAATGCCACTGACTGAAATTTTCCTAGGGTTTAGGGCTAGTTTTTTTGGCACTTGGGAAGTGACACATTCTTTTTGGCAGAAGGCCTTATATAACAAATTGCAGCATGGATGAGATTTTTTTAGTTGAATAACACAGCCCCTGAAAAGAAGTCATTGAATAGTGAGGCATCAAGGAAGGTCTGAACAATAGCTGAGGAACAGAGCTGGGAGAAATCAGACCCACTCATATCCCAGGGCAGCCAAAGGAAGAAAGTGTAGGAGCTCCTACAGAGAGCAGTCCAAGGAGCAGGCCAGCCCAGGAGCTCAGAGGGAGATGGAGGGATCAAACCCCCTCCTGGCAGAGCCAAGGCAGCAGGATACAAGCAGTGAACAGGCAACACAAACAAGTCATCCTGCAGCAGATGGGAAAAGGAAGAAAGAGCAAAATAAAAGGCATTAACTAAGAAATGGAAGGAGGAAAGAAAAGGGTAAGGAACACAGACTGTGACAAAGGATGGGAGCAATTCTTTTTGAGAGGCACAAAGAAGCTTTTCATTAATAAGAGCAGCGGAGGCAGCTCATACAGCTCATTTTCCAGCGGAAAACAAAGTTGCCAGCAGAGCGGACACCACCAGCCCAGCTGGTGACAGAGCAACACTCAGCACTCTGGCCAGGATGACTGTCCATGGTGAAGAGGCCCCGATGCCTGCCAAATACCAAACCTCAAGAGCAAAAACACTCAGTCTGAATCTTGCCTAGAGAAGAGGAACAAGGTGGGCTGAATCCCAGAGCATGTAAATAACTGCCACCATACTGCAACCCCAACACAAGGAGAGAGGGATCCCCTACAGGCACCATGAACACAGCTGGGGCCAAAGGGAAGCAGAAGCCGAGGAGCGTGGGGAGGCGAGTTTAGCTCTCCTGGAGGTAAGGACCACCTCAGTGGGATCACTGAGTCAGAGAATGTCATTCCTCCAGCCTGGACAAGAGCAAGCTGCTGTGGTTCACTCACATCCCAAGCTCCTGCCAAGTAGCCATGAAGCTGTGTGGAGTGATGCCAAAGGAAGAGAAGCATTTTAATCCACTGCCTCTCTCTTTGTGCGGGAGAGAGGGAGGGGAAAAAAATAAAAATCCTTCATTGGAGCACTAAATTTGGATCCCGTGCAGGAGGCTGCTGGGCTGGTCTGCCCAACTTCTGCTTTCTTCATGGAGAGAACAAGAGACATTCAAATCCCATCCTGGAGAGAGGTGTCCAGGCAGGATGAGGTTTTACAACATCTCCACATTGAAGCAGCCTTCATTGCCTGCACTGGGAACAAACTAAAGTCAAGGGAGACTTCATGCACTTCATCTCTCACACCAGCTACCTCCCAACTCCTGCTCCATCCCTCATTCATATCGATGTCTTGACCTCCACCACTTCTGACCAACTTCTTGGAGCCACAGGACACATTAGACACAGGCATCGCTGTGCAGCCAGTAAAGAACTGTAAGCAGTCTGAGAGTGCTTTCAAGCAGCCAAGCAAGCCTAGACATTGCCATTCAAATCAGAAGACCTGGATGTGTTTCGAATAAGGCAAAGGAATTGAATACAGCACACTCAGCACACTGCATCTTGCACAGCTGCTAAGACAAACAAGTAAAGCACCAGGTCATAGTCAAGACCAAAAGGAAAACATACAGAGTCACTTACCAACTTGTTGTTCTCATACACATTTTCTTTACTGAGGGAGTTGAAGTTTCTGAAATGGAGAAAGAACAGAAAAACTTTCATGTTGGTGATGTAGACCAAACTGCTTCATTTCCAGCTTCTCAAACCTCTCTCAGCTGCACTGGTTTGGAGAACAGAGCACCTCTTCCAACCCTGCTTCTCAGAGATGCTTCAGAGGGAGCAGCACGGCAGACCCGCTCCAAGATAGTCACACAAGTGCTCTAGTTCCCAGGACAAAGAGATGCAGAAGACCCAGCAGGCACAGCCATCTGTCTGCAGGAAGCACAACACATTTTTGGCACATCTACCTTCGCAGGGCTGACTCCCGTAGCCTCCCACAGACGGGATGCGCTGAAGCCAAAACATCCCACGTAGATTCACAGGTTTTACTGAGAAAGCCAGAAGAAACTTCTAACTCTTGAAGTGAGTTTTTAGCTTTGCTCCTCCCTCTTCCACCTCTGAGAGGGACATCAATGCCTGTCAGGGAGAAGTGCAGCATTTTCTCCCTGGAAGTATTGTCCAAACAGCCACAAATCATGCTTGTCTCCTATCTTGCAAGTTGCCTTCACACAGAGAGATCTCAGCTCCAAGGAGGTGTGGATACCTCAGACACTGCAGGCATCACACACTTCTCCAGTGATTCCACCAGCGCACAAATTCTGGTTTCAAATTCTCTTTTCCTTTTCTGGCATAGCTCCACAAAACTAGCACCAGATATCTGTCTAGGAAATATCTCTGCCCACAACACAATACTGCAGCTGACAATACTAGTGTTGCCTGTAGAAATCCTATTCCCTTTTCCCTGGGGCTAACACCTTTGATTTGTAATCATAACCAATAACTGAAAAGGAAGAGATGACTACTGTTTGCAGTTATAAGCCAAAGTCAACAATCCTCCTTCCTTTCTGCTGACCCTGGACATTACCTCCCTCTTCCCCTCCCTGCAGATTTGCTCTCCCACTCTCTCATCCAATTCAGATGCCACCTCTCTCTACACTATGCTGGGAACTCAGAAACTGGGACCCGGCTGGACACACAAGAAAGCATGAAGGAGAGTGAGTCTGTGCTATTGCAAGTAGAGCCACAACACAGCATGTTTTCTCACCCAGAGCAGATCACATCACATCACATCCCTTCCTTAGGAAACATTTGCCATCAGTTTTGTTTTAAACTGGCTGTCATTTACTAAACAGGGAATACAAACCTGACTGTTGGCTGGGAGCCCTGCTCTCCAACACTGCTTCCTTCTGCCCAGGCCAGCGGGCAGGGTCAACCCCTTTCTGATAACCCAGTTTCACTTTACAGTCCTTGTACCTGCTGGCACAGAGCTAAGCAAAAGGCTGTATCAAAGAGGAAATT
The DNA here is from genome assembly GCA_013389865.1 of Piaya cayana. NCBI lineage: Eukaryota > Metazoa > Chordata > Aves > Cuculiformes > Coccyzidae > Piaya > Piaya cayana. The sequence continues at coordinate 35,277 of WAAB01025932.1, forward strand.
ATCACCGACAAACACAACAGGCTACAGCAAAAACTTTGCATTTTTGTACGTAGCACCTCTACAGCCAACGTGGACCTACCCTTGTTAGCCAGTCCCTTCCCTCTGAAAGCAGCCAGGATAACTGTGTGAAAACCAGGGCAAAGCTGGCTGGCAACGACCTATTCATGAGACAAACATATGATCTGTACCACAGAGGGGGAACTTCTTCCATGACTTGTAACAGTAAGGAGCAAGCCAGGTACAGAAAGTAGAGCATTACATTATAAATAAGACAGGCTCCTTCAAACATGTTTGTCCATCATGCTGCAGCCTATGCCTCCTCTCTGCTTCCCACATCTGGTATTGCCACATGGAATAAGGACAGAATGAACAACAGTTAAGACCCAAAGGTCAAACTCTCCCAGGAAGCACATAAAGACAAGGCATATCCCACCACTAAATCATACACTCTTTCCTGTACAAAATAAAGGAACTTGCAAAGGTTTTCTCCAAGTAGAGCTCCCTCCTACAGATTTCCCTTCCCTGAGACAATGGATTTAAAAAGAACAAAAATAACCACAACCCAAAAAAAATTTCAGTAAAACAATAGCTACAATCATCCTGTTTTACATAAGACACAAAAATCAGCTTTTTTAAAGTGCCAGCTGAAGGAGATGACTGCAGCTCTCTGCTCTCACTCCCGGTTCTGCTCACAAATAAAGTCTCTGTTGCAGGGACAACCTGAACAAAGGAAAACATCTGCAAGAGCAAAAGGGGGCTTTAGCTTCCTCAGTCATTCTGACTTGTAAGACATAATATACTAGATTTATCTACTTATCATCAGTCAGTGCCTTTTGCTCTCTCACTGAATACTGTTTGTTGTGGTAGTGTGCGTGCAGCTTCGGACAGCGTGGCACGTAACAGACACCTAAAAATCCAAATATCTAATGGAAAATGTCTGAAATCCCCTTCCATTCCCCGAGGAAGAATGCAAACAACCAGGTTACCTGGTCATTTAATGAGCCTCCTGCCCTCTCAGCATGACAACTTCCCTGGTTAGTCAGGTGAACTGCTTACGTGTAATATTTCTTTTGGAAACTGATCTTGCTGGTGCATCTGCTATCTTGGAATATCAAAGCTCTCTGGACCAATGTAATCCTAAGAAAGCAAAGATAATACAAATGGAGGAGTAGGAGTTCTCCACTGAGAAAACACAGGCAACTGAATTAATTGGAAGAGGTGTGAAATATAAATCTGACCCAAGAGAGAGCCTCCAGCACTGAAAACAAATCAGAGTGGAGTTAACTAGCACAGGAATAGAAGTAAAGTTTTTAGCTCCCAAAATAATCCTTCTCTTAGCCAAAAGTGGTCAAACATTTCTCATGACCATAAATCTCCGTGACCACCCACTGCTCCAGCTGCACAGACCCCATGCTCACAAAGCACTCCGCAGTCCTTTGCAAGCAGATGTGCTGCTAGAGGAGGAATCTCTGCTGCTGCTGGAAGCACTAACTCAGTCGGAAACTTTACCATGGAACACAATGAGCAAACAAAGTCCCTGAGCCATGATGGCCTCAAAAAGCTTCTGCCTCTCAGCACTGTTGTACTATTCTCTTTATAGATAAGATATATTCAGTCAAAATGATCACTGAAAAAGAGCAAAACAACTTTCGCCCACTCACAGTCCTTGAAAAGAAGGTTCAAATTCAGCGTGCTCTTCTGGGAGCAGGATCTTTCAGCTAAGATGTGCATTTCCAGATTTGCAAAAAATCTGGGGAGAGAGGACAGGCTGGAAATCCCAGCTGGAAGACATCCCCCATACCTCATTCTCTTGTCTGTAATGCCTGCTCCACACTGCTCTGGTCTGGCTGGTGAGCTGCAATGTTCTGTTGGGGGCAACTAACAACAGACGAGTTCCTTGACCCCAGAATCGTCTTCACCTATGCCTGTCATGCAAACCACAGCCCCGTGAAGGCCACGCTCTGCTTCATCTCAGCCTTTTGGTATAGACATGGAGACAGCAGGCAACCCGTCCTCAGCATAGCAGGGCTCTCCCTGTTCGTACTGGCAACTGTGCACCACATCCTGCCCCACTGAGCTGACAGAGGCCCAGGAAACACTGCAGGAGGAATGGGCACCCACTGCTGCTCAGCTTCTAAGGAGAATTTCACAACCAGTCTATTCCCAGAACATGGAGCTGAACACCAGCCCACAGTCTGGGAAAAAGCAACATCCCGGACAAAGAGAAGGAGTTTAATCAAAACCTTGCCTTGACATCTGGCATTAATATCTGAGCGAGTGTGCACAGCTCCCCTGCTTCTTCCAATTCATTTATCAGGCCACAGCCACTAAACTCATGGCCAGAGCTTCCACAGCCATCACCACCCCACGCAGCAGCTGCTGACCTCAGCTTCCCACCATGCTGCCATGAGGCTTCATGTCCCTCTGATGAGAGAAGACCCAGGGTTCCACAATAATTCCATAAAGTGGATTGTGACCTGCTTGACACAGTATGCATGCCTGGCTGGGGCTGGCTATGAAGCACTCTTGAGCTGGAGCAACAGAGAAATGAATTTCCATGGTAATTCAGCATGCATCTCCACTCCCCTAGCGCATCCTTGGGTGAGTGGGAAGTGAGTGGGAAATGCATTTCTAATTTTACACAGCCTGCCCTGTTCACCAATAACATACAAACCAACATCAGCCAAGTTTGAGAGAAGTTATCATATTTTCCATATGTTTTCCAGCAAGGAAACAGGAAGGGGAGACCCCTACCAGCCCATCCTCTGAGGCATGTACACCACAAACGATTATGACCCTGTTTTGTAACTGCTTGAAGTTTTTCTGGGAATGTCTCACACTCCTGCAATGAGAAATCCCCTGCACTCAGCCCAAGAATGTCATTTGTGTAAACCAAGATGGAAAAAACACTGTTGCAAAACTCTAATGCTGTTACTGAACCATGTAACTTTTCAAGTTTTATTTACAATATGATGTTTTTAATCTTCAACTAGGATCTTTGCTAGAAGCCAGGGGAGAAGCTCAGGATAAACCACTTCAAACCCCTGGGAAGCAGGAGTCACAGCCACAAGTGCACCCAGCCATGCTTCTCTGCTGGTGGCTCCTGCAGCACCAACACTCAGAGAAGCTTTTACAGAGACGTGGAGAATTTGCACAAGTACCCAGCCCCAGGATCTGACACATGACACCTGGCCGCCAATCACTTGAAAGCATAATTTCCTTCCAGCAGGACTTTGCTCAGCTCAAGGATACACCTGGTGCTTTTCTGCATTACTTCATTGACACTGGTGAGGGAGGTCACTGATAAAATCTTCTCTTACTCTAACCTGCAGGCAGTCTTTGCTGAGCTGGTCCAAGTCAGAAGAAGCTTCTGTAAGGTCATGAATAAAGCCAGGTAGAATATCCATCATAAAAGAAAATTAATGGGAACAGAGACACGCCACAAGGAACTTTTTCCCTCTTCAGCACAGGAGAATCTATTTAAGATACGTCTATCCATAACCCTTAATGCACAGTTCATGGATTATGAACAACCCACTAAACTGGTAAACAGGATTATTCCAGCTCTCGAGGCACCAAGCCCCTGTGTACACCCGTGCTGTGGATGGGCCAGCTGCAGAGTCAGCCAGGAAGTGATCACGGCCCCTTTACAAGCAACTCCTGGCCACATCAACCTTTCTGCCCTCATATTTTCTATCTTTGGGACTGTGAATCAAAGGAAGGAAAGGGAATATCTGGAGTCATGTGGATGTGACAGCAAGTCAGGAAGACATGCACAGCAACAAGCAGCACCATGGTGACTGCCCCAAGCACTGGGGACTGCAGATAGAGTGTGCCTGAAGCTCCCACACTCTGCTCAAGCCTGCTCCTGCCTCTTCCAAGCTTCAAGACAACAGAGGTAAGAGAGGGAGAGTTGATCTCCTTGGGCTTTGACCAGAAGTGAAATACCTGCAAGAGAAGTTTCCACACTAAAACCCAAGCAGCAAGCTGCCCTGTGAACATGAGTTAAAGGGCAGAATTCAAGGAGCAGGAAGAAAACTGAAGTACAGAAAAACCAGCCTGGTCCTCTACCAGCTGCATACACCTGACTGGGAAAGACTTAATGCTTAAACCAATCGTTGTGCTACTCCCTTGCCTTGACCTTCCTCCTCAATCCCCCCCCACCTCAAAGGCCAAAGAGCCAGAAGTGTAAAAAAGAAAAATCAACTTGAAAGCAGGATCTACATCTCCCTTCAGCAATTCACCTTCCCAGAGAAGTCAAAACCCACAGAGGCACCAGCAAAGCATTGAAAGCCTTTTGCCTCCCACAGACAGAGCTCTCCATGGAAAAATGAGTGATGTGTGGGAATCCAGTGGCTGCTGGGCCCTGCCCTTCTATTGTATTTTGTTTAAATAGCCCTCGCCTCCGGACTCTGAGCTGCTCCGCGAGGAAAGCGCAGCCTAAGCAAACACCAACAGCGAAGAAGGAAACGACTCCCCAAAAATTACTGCCTGAACTTGTCTTGCAGTGGAAAGGATACAGCTAAAAGACTTATGATTCAGCCACAGATGGGAGAAAGGGGGGAAAAGGGAAAGCGTGATGGGGGGAGAAGGGAAAGCGTGATGGGGGGGGAAAGGAAAAGCGTGAGGGGGAAAAAGGAAAAGGGGGGGGAA
>WAAB01025932.1:39939-52495 GCA_013389865.1 Piaya cayana
AAAAGCAGGGGGGGAAGGAAGAGGGGGGGAAGCAAAAGCGTGAGGGGGGGAAAGGGAAAGCGTGAGGGGGGGAGAAGGAAAAGCAGGGAGGGAAGGAAGAGGGGGGGAAAGGGAAAGCGTGAGGGGGGCAAGGAAAAGCGTGAGGGGGTAAAATCCTATGAGCGGCGAGGGCAGAGCCGCGGTCACTCACATGAGGTCGGGCCGGTGGCGGTGCAGGATGGCGCAGAAGGCGAGCCCGTCGCGGAAGGAGGTGGTCATGTTGGTGATGCTGACATCGCGGTAGCCCTCGCACTGCTGCCGGCACCAGAGCTGCAGGTTCTGGATGGCCGACATCGCGGCGGCTCCTGCGGGGCCCCGCTCGGCTCCGAGAGGGGCGGGCGAGGGGCGGCGGGCGCTCCTCCCACCGCAGGGACGGGCGGCGGGGCCGGGGCAGCGCCTGTGGCAGCCAGATCGGGCAGCTCAGGGGAGCACAACCAGCAACCAGTCCAGGGTGGCACCGGCATCAGCGAGACCAGGGCAGCCCCAGCATCAACCAGTCCAGGCCAGCCCCAGCATCAGCGATACCAGGGCAGCATCTTCATCTATAAGTGCAGGGCAGCCCCGTTACCACCAAGTCCAGGGTGGCATTGGTATCAACAAGGCCAAGGCAGAATCATCAACACCAAGTCCAGGACAGCCCTGTCATTGACACCAAGTCCAGGACATCACCATCATCAACAAGTCCACGGCAGCCCCATCATGGTCAAGTCCAGGGCAGCATCGTCATCTATAAGTGCAGGGCAGCCCCGTTACCACCAAGTCCAGGGTGGCACTGGCATCCACAGGGCCAAGGCAGCCCCATCATTGCCACGTCCAGGGCAGCGCCATCAACACAAGTCCAGGACAGCCCTGTCATCAACACCAAGTCCAGGACAGCACCATCATCAATCAGTCCAGGACAGCGCCATCATCAACAAGTCCACGGCAGCCCCATCATGGTCAAGTCCAGGGCAGCATCGTCATCTATAAGTGCAGGGCAGCCCCGTTACCACCAAGTCCAGGGTGGCATTGGTATCAACAAGGCCAAGGCAGAATCATCAACACCAAGTCCAGGACAGCCCTGTCATCAACACCAAGTCCAGGACAGCACCGTGATCAACAAGTCCATGGCAGCCCCATCATGGCCAAGTCCAGGGCAGCATCAGCATCAACAAGGCCAAGGCAGCCCCATCACTAACCAGTCCAGAGCAGCCCCATCATGGCCAAGTCCAGGGCAGCCCCAGCATCACCATGTGCAGGGCAGTCCCGAAATCAACAAGTCCAGGTCAGCCCCATCATCGCCAAGTCCAGGGCAGCCCTGTCAATAACAAGTCCAGGGAAACCCCATGGCACACACATCATATAAAGTAACTCACCAAACCTCCAGCAGCTGACAAAACTGCCCAAGAGACAAGGTAACACTTTAGGACCTGCTTATAAATTAGGTAAAAGGAATTAATAATACATATAATATAATATATTAATGGCATTTCTATGACATGATATGGATAATATACATTAATATATAAATACCTCACAAATAATTCAGTATGCTTCTGTTTCATCAACAATCACTGGCCAATGTATTTACTTTATGGTAAGGATTATACGTTTCATTATAAATGGCTTGCTGGGCATGTCAGCAACTTTTACATCTCCATTCACTTTATTATTAATGGTTTCCTGAACAGTAACAGCATAATAATGCACACAATGCAGCATGAATATTTGATGTGGCATCTATAGTCTCCCATTTATCATTTATAACAGGCTACAAAAACATTATAAAACATTTATTACAAATTTATAGATCACTTTATACTAAAACAAAGTTGTGTTATAAATACATTATTAATCCTTTATGCCATTTATAGGAATCCCTTGTAATAAGGCCTTAGCATATGTTGCTGCACAACCATAACAAAAATGGTGTGGAGGAAATACAGCACAATGAGCCTGCTCCAGAACACTGGGGGTGTTCTGTGAAGGAAAGCATGAACATCTGCACTCAAAATTAATCAGATTACTTAGGGGCCAATCAAAGAAAATGCTGGATTAACTCAAAGTTGGGGTTTTGTCCCCTTTCTTGAAAGAGACGCTTGCTTTCTTGCAAGTTGGAAACTTGCAGCGCTGGAGCCCTGAAAGCTGAGCTGTCTCGCTTTGTTTCCAGCTTTTCATTAGATTGATAAAATTTGCATAATTTACCAAAAGCCAGCTGACTAATGATGAGCAGCTCTTCCCATCCTCTGTCATCAAGTAACAAGGCTTGCTGAAAATAAAGAGGATGCAATGGGTTTAGGAAATGCATTTGAGGGGTTGCTTTTTGTACATCCCAAAGACTGTTTAGCAGTGTGCATCCCCCTGCCGCGCTGGCAATCTACATAGCGCAGCACTGGAAAATGAGGAGAAGAAAAAGATGTTTGGAAAAGGAGTTGTTGCCAATTGCTGGTAGTACAAATAGTGAAAATCAGCTTCTGAGCTCCACTCTGACACAGCTGTAGTTACCTACCCCTTTCAGATTTAATGGCCCAGATGGGGTACAACCCAGGGAATGATATTTAGATTTTTAAAATATATTTGTTTAACATGACAATCTGTCTTCCAACAAACCTGGCTTAATGAGTCGCTGCGGTTAGCCCCTTCTCATTACCTCACGCTTGGGGAAGGAGCAGCTGGGGCTGGGTGGCAGGGGACACAGACCCATGGAGTGGAAAGCCAGGCTGGACCAGGGAGAGCAGCTGGGATTTGCTGTATATCACAGGCCTCTACATTTCACCTCATCTCTCCCTGCACCGAGGCATGTCATCCGTCTTTAACTGAGGGGGGCATATCAGAAAGGCATCCAGGCTTACAGACACCAGAAGAAGAAACTATTAGTCATAGGCTCCAAGCTGTGCATCCCAAGAGAGGGTTAGGTTGGAGGTACAGCCCTTGGTACACCAGAATTGGGTCCACATTATACACTAAGGTGATTAAAATGACATTGCTGAAGGAGTTAGCTAATGCAGAAATAGTATTACTACTAGCCCACTAACGGCTTTTCCAAATACAGACATCAGTGACTTGTGCAGTGTTCTTAGTTGGTGATTAAGGAGAGCTCCGCAGGAGTTTATGGCTATGATGAGTCTCTAATGCACCAACAGGTAAATTAACAAGCAGTAGAGTGAGGAACAGGGCAGGAAGGAAGCAGAGCTGGCTGTGCAGCTACCTACTGATTACCCACAACCGCTGCTCCTCATGGGACGATGCTTACAAATCCTTACTCTGTATTGTATTTTTCCCTTCTACTTCTTTTCCTCAGAGGAGAAAAGAGTGACCTCAGACCATTTTGTGGACCATACCTGAGCTTTTCCCACTGCTGTGGCTGGTGAAGTTTCCAAGCTGTGATGCACTGCCAGCTCACGGAGCAGATTGCACCGTGCACGCGCACTTTCTGCTCCCCTAGATGCCTTCCTCGGAAGCTTGTTAGAGAGCAGCAGTCCACACACATGGACTGATTTATTCTCCTCTGTTTACAAATACTTCTCCTTTTCTTTCACTTCCACAGTCCTTTTCAGTTCTTTTCCTAGATACTGAACTGTGACAGAGAAATGCTGAGTGCTTCCTGACAGTTGCTATGACTATGACTAGTGGGGATCTCCCTCTGCCATTATCTCTAAAATTTATCCTGGTTCCTATATACAGCAGCCTGGACTGAGAAAAAAAACAAACCCTTGAATATATGACTAGGACCACCCTAAAGCCCAAAGAAAAACATCCAGTGTTAGTTAGCTTGAGGACTTAAGGGAATGAGAAAGGGCCAATTCCTTATATCAGACAACACGGGGCCTCACAAAGCTGAGAATGAAGTCATGCAGGTTTGTTTTCTTTCTTAACAGAGTGTAACATCGTAGAAAAACTACATCTTTTAACTATTGTGGGAAATCAGCTGATCAAATTGAGCTGCTTCATAATTTTGCTGCAGGCTGTATGCAGGGCCGTTCTCTCCCAACTATCGGAAGTGTGTGTGGTAGCCAAGAGCTCTCATACATTCCTGTGCCAATGGCTTGTATTAAATTGAGGGATTCAAAATGAGAAGAAAAAAGTGTGTGTCTCGTCAGTAACATGCCTCATCAGCTCTCTTTACCCAGAAGGCAGTCAGGCTGACTCAACAGAGATAGAAAGGCTCAAGACAGGGAAAACAAAGCCCAAACAATTTCACAGCTACTCACAAAGAAATGCTTCCGCGCGATGCCTGCATCTCCTTGGAGTTTGGCTAGTTTGACCTGCAAAGTAGCAGGTAAAAAGTTATTACAAAATTCAAGTGTGAACATGAATATCCACTGAGAGAAGATGAAAGTGAAATGTGAAGTTACAGAAAGAAGCACTTTGGTAAATCTCTCAGAGACTTATGAGCCTGTGAGAGGCTCATAAATGGTAAATCCATTATCTTAAAAGCTCAAAGGACCAAAACCAGTGAGCGTCAGAGAAAAGTGTGTCCTATCATCCAGATATAACAAAATGTCATATCAAAAAATAGACAAGTCTCTCTCCCTTGTTGTGTCTTCTGCCTGCCAGCAAGATGACCTGCCAGCTTTCCTGTTGTTCAAAACAATGAGGTGAGGGACAGGCTAGAGGTCAATGTCAGATAGTTATTTCCAGGCAACAAGGGCTGGAGATATGCTGCATCCTATGAACCAGGTGAGATAGAAAAAATTGAGAGGCCATAAACAGCTGCCTGGTAAGTCACCTGAGAGTCTCAGGAAGCTGAACAAAGCTCTCCAAAGGGACTGGGGATGGTGTTTGTTTCAGAAGGTGACCTCTCCTCCTCTGAGAAAGCTGAAACAGCCAGTGGTGATCTCTGATCTTTGCACTTACGTGGCAGAATGCTCCCTCCAGTCCTCTAGGATCTGCAGATTTCACCATTCCTATCAGAAAGTAGAAGTGAAACTGTGTTTTGCTGATTAAACCCTGTTTGGATCACAAGATTAGGTGAGGTAACCCATCTCTAACATGGCATCACTGTGGATGCAAGACCCATCCTGGAGCAGGAGCTGGCGTGGCTGCTTTGAAGTGCGGCATCTTATCAGCAGAGTTCAGAGCCTGGAAACCCAATAATATTGGTTAGCCATTAACAATGTTAAAGCGCTTTGCATCTTCCAATCTCATTGTGGATATTAATAAGTGAAGTCTCTTTTTCCTGGTGGTGGGGGAAAACAAGGTCTTGTTGTTTCACAGGAACACGAAGGGACTTGCTTGTCATTCAGATTATTGCTGACCTCCAAAATCTAGCTGGAACCTCACTTGGAAAAGAGCCTAGCTCTTACCTCAGGTAACTAACTTGATAGCAATAAAATCCTTGAGACAGCATAACTTTAAAGGCCACAACTAAATCCTTTCGCACTGAATTTATGTGAAAAACTACAAATTGCCTTGTTTCCCCCCAGACCAAACCTGAAGCGCTCATCTCTGTGTTGTTGCCTAGATGCCTGTAGAACAGCCTGGTGTGGACACACCACGGTAGATGTGGTCTAAGAGGTCCTACTCACCCTCTGCTGAGTGCCCTTAGAAGTCTTGCTCCTGTGAGGACATTCCAAATAAACTCTGGAGAGCAAACCCATAAATCATAGAATGGTTTGGTTTGGAGGGGACCTTAAAGATCATCCAGTTCCAACCCCCCTGCCATGGGCAGGGACACTTTCTTCTGGATCAGGTTGCTAATCATTAGTGTAGATTTTAAATCTCATTATTGTTTTTTTAAAAAAGGAGAAAGGGAAGTAATTTTATTACTCTTATGCTATGTTTTCCATTATTTGCATAATTGTTTAATGCTAATAAGACAATTAGCAATTCTTACAGCTTAATAATTACCAAGCAATGACTGGCCTATTATAGCTTAATGAATTTTTTAATTGTTGCTGGGGGTCTTGACATTCTTTTTGCCCACTATCTTCTTGTGTTAGGGATGTTGCTCATGCAAACAGGGTAACGCCAAAGGCAAGACACCACCAGCCACCCAGGACAGGCAGACGTATTATTATAAAGGTCTTTTAAATTTAAAAGGGGAGGGGAAAATGCAAGCTCTACATTTTGCTGCTTTAAGGCCACATTATCTAAACACACAGAAAAGCAATGCAGGCATTTAAAAATCAGTCCACCTCAGGCAAATGCTACCCCTATAGCAGCCAGGCTTCTTAGCTGGTGGGAGACTGGCTTTGACATTCCCTGAGCTAGCAAAAGGTTTACCATTTTTAGCTTTTAGTGAACAACTCCTCAAGTTAAGCATGAATCATACCACCCTGAACCGTGGTATAGCCAGAAAAAAGTTAATTGAGGGCAGGCAGCTCTGGGATTGTGTTTGTCACTGACCGAGGTCACAGATGAGGTTGGCTGGAGGAAGAGGATGGTGGGGCCCCAGAGAGCAGTCCCAGGAATAGTCTCCACAGCCTGCATTTACACACAGAGATGGAGTTTTTCCTCTTCCATTTTGTGTGAGACTTCTTGCACGCTCCTCCTTGAAAAAGGAAGGTTTCTCTTTCTCTGTCTTTCCACTTTTCTAATGCCTGGCAAAACACTAATGCCTTTAACCATGAAATTGCGTTTGTTGGCGGTTACTCATATACCTTTCTCTGCGTTTCTAGTGCTGGTGGAGCAGGTCAGGCAGATTTGCCTCTGAGCTCAGTGCTGGGAATCTTCCAGTTCCCTAAAGTCAAGCATGCCCCAGAGGCAGCTGCTACTGAGTCAGAAGCGTGCAGGCACTTCCACAGTTAGTCATGTCCTGCTCACAGCCACACTTACATGGTGCTCCAGGACACCCTTCATGGATCCTGGGATGCACAACCCTGCACTGAGGCATTGTCACACAGGGCTTGGCACGAAGGGGTGATGATCAGGATAGAGATGCCCACTTGTGCCCAGCAAAGGTCCATCATGTGTGGATAATGTCCATCTCTTTCCCAGGGCTGCCACATCTAGGTTGTAAAACATGAGGTTTCGATCACTGATCAAGAAAACATTTCATCTTTGCAGCACAGAAATAATTTGTGGTACAAAACCATTGCAAAAGTTACCTGGTGTTTGCTGCCCTGGCAGCCTATGGCCCTCCTAGGAATCTCGTCACTACAGCAGATCTTGGTACAGAAGTGTCTAAGAAGGGATTCTGCACCACGTTTGGATGTGTTGTCTGGAACGCAGATGGGAAGCAGGGATTTCCAGCTGAGTGATTCATGGGCACCTCATGGCCTTAGCCAGAAATGACCCTCCAAGGCACCAGCTCTCCTCAAAGACAGGAGATGGCCCCAGCCCCAGGAGAAGCCCAGGAGACGTGTGAAGGATAACACTGTCAGCTCAGCAGGAATGGGAGGAGAGAAAGAGCTCAGTCAGGCAGAGATGAAAGTTACAGAGCGATGATTAAAAAGCAGGCACATGTCAAGGCATCAGTAATGCCATTGCTAACTGTTTTAGAACTGTCACAGCTGCCTTCCCAGAAAGGAGGGATGGGCTTCTGCCCTGAGCTGTCTCTGCACAGCCAGGCACCCCTTGACAGCCCTGGTTTGGTTTCAGTGATGTGCTTCAAGCCAGGGCAACCCGTTTAGCTCTGCTGGATCCAAGCAGAGGGTGGCAGCAGAGCAAATGCATCATGGGAACCCTCAATACAGCAAAAAGGAGAGAGATTAACAAATCATAGATGATGCTTCTTGTATCAGGAGATTTATGAGGAGGCCCAGCTCTGCAGAGTAAGCTCAACCAACATTCCATCTCTTTGAATTTGTTTCCTGATTCCCCAAAAAATTATTTCTGATGACAGTAGAGATGCTGCTTCTACCTCTCTCCCTAGTGGTCTGCAAAGCATGGCCATCCTGATCTGAGAGATCATTAAGTACTTCTGCCACCATCCAAACATCCCCTGCTCCTCCGAACCAGGCAACTGAGCAGTACTTTAATGATGTCTGATAAGGGACTACAGTAAAAGGAGCCAGTAATCTCACTGGGAACCCTTTAGACAGGCGTTAATCCTGCTGTCACTGAGGCCCTCAGGAAAACCATTTCACTGACTTGATCTTCTTCAGCTGTTCCTCCACCTAATTTATATGAAACTAATTGCCACAGTAGTGGCTCTGGATGTGAAGCAGATGCTGCTGTGGAAAAGTCCATGTTCCATCCTTGAGTGATGGCTCTAATCTCTTTATTTAAAGGCAAGGCTATTTACAGTTGATGGGAGGTTCAGATCTCTCTTTTCTTCTTCCATCTCTCTGCAAAGCCAGCCGGACAGTCATTCATATTTTGACACAACAGCAGAAGTGCTCACCAGCTTCTCATTTGCAGGAACTGACATACTTCACCCAGCCACCCACAAGGTCACAATTGTCCATGCCCCCAGCAACGAGAAATAGACTTCTTGACACCTATTCATAAAATTTCTCCAGGTTCTTTGTCTTTAGAATACTACAAAGATTCTCTAATAGCAAGTGGAGTGCCAGAGGAATAGAGATAAGCAATACAAAAGCAAACCACTGACTAACAATTGAGACTGGAGAATGAGCATATGCAGCAGTTATTTCTCCGGAGCAAAGAGAAGAAAGACACTGCTTTTTCTGTCCTCAAATGACAGCTGGCAAATAAGCCATCACCCCTATCAGCAGACAATGGCCAGAGAGCAGTGGTCAGAAATGTCACACAGAGGAGTGGGCAGATCCCAAAGAGGAAACCCAGCTGCTTGTTCGATGACTCCAGTGTGACAATGGTCAGCTGCTGGCATGTTTGCAGATCTACCAGGAAGTCTGTTTTATTTGTTTCTAAAGATTTCCTAAGAAAGCTCTTCAAAGTTGTCCTATCAGCATCTGGTGCTGACAAAACTCATCTGTTTACCCTGCTGACCCTTCTAAACCTTCTCAGTGTCCTGCATATCCTGTAAAAGGCCAAGACAGCTCCATGAGCATTTGGCCATGGAGACAGGCCTTCCAGAGATGCTTTATCTAGAATAACAAGAAGCTGAAGGACATGGAGAGATGTCAAGCTGCATCTAAGGCAGCACAGAGTGCAGAAAGGCACACTGGAAATAAAGAGAATTTTAATTAAAAAAAGAAAAAAAAGCCCCACGAACACCCACACGTAGAAAACAAAGCAGTCTCTCCCCCTGCACAGATCTGCATGTTCCCTCCAACACAGAGTGCAGAGACTTCAAGTTCAAGGGCCAGTGCTCCTTTCTGCTCCCAGTAGACCAGCCTACTTGGAGAGAGGGAAAAAACCAGAAAAACAAGCCAACAGCCACTGCTCCAAGACCCCATGAAGGAAGTGGTCACTGTTTGGCACAATGTTCAGGAGATTTTTCTCCCACAGTAATGGTGTCTTCACCAGAGATATGGATCCTTGCCCTTTCTGATCTTCAGTTAGCACACTCTCCTTTTCCAGCACAGTGTGACCTGCTAACATCACGTCTTTGATCCTCCAGCACATGGGCTGAAATACGCCGTCTTCTTACAAGGCTTCAACGCAGGAGATGAGTCCAGTTAAATTAATTCTTCTGGAAGTGAAGCTCCCAGAAACACATGTTCATATCGTGGCCTCCATGTGCAGAACCTTCAAGGCCTCTGAAATCTGAGAGCTGGTGTCGATCTGGCCGTACATCCCCACCAGGAAGGCCCTGTGCAGTAACACTGCTGCGTGCTCTGTGAAAGGGAAAGACAGCATGAGGCTTGACCCAAGAGCTCTGACCTGCAGGCAAAAGCAATTTACCAACAAACACTGGGATNTGTCGATCTGGCCATACATCCCCACCAGGAAGGCCCTGTGCAGTAACACTGCTGCATGCTCTGTGAAAGGGAAAGACAGCATGAGGGTTGACCCAAGAGCTCTGACCTGCAGGCAAAAGCAATTTACCAACAAACACTGGGATGAATGTTTGCAGCTGTCCAAAAAATTCTTTCCTTCCATAACAAAATGAAGCAATCCACCCTTTAATAGCTCCATGGGTATGTGATAACACAGAAGATCATAAAGGAGCAAGTGTCCTTCAAGGAACCCTTCCTTGCCTCTATTATGAATCTTCCCTGTAATGCTCAGACCAAAGCTACTACTGATATTGCTCTCCTGGGTGTTTGATGGCCTGGCCTAGGCAACACTGATCACTGGCAGCTTCCAATGGTCCAGCTTTGACCCTTGTGAGGCCCAGCTCACACCAGAGGTGGCAGACATCAACTTACCTTGGCAAAGGAGGGTGTATTCAGGCAGGTGCCTCAGTGCAGTCTGCACCACCTCAAAGTCTCGGCTGCCAAGGCAGTACATGAAGGTGGGAAGGAAGTCGGCAGCAATGCTAGGAGTAAAACATGATAGTGTTGGCTCAGTCCAGATCTCCATCAACAAGTGCACAAAGGGGGCAGCCAGTGCCCATCAGTGACTTGGGACAGCCCAAGTTCCACTGGTCCTCACCTGGGGTTGTTCTGAATGGAGCGCAAAGCCAGGCTAAAGGCTAGATTTCGGCAGGACTCCTCTGATGAACTCATCAGCTTCTGTAGGTTTGTCTGAAAGAAGATGCACAAATTAGGGTCATAGGGCCATTCAGAGAGGACCAACTCCTCAGGCTTGTATTGCTACCGATCCACCCCAACACACACTCAGCAGGTACTGCCTGAGCCAGGAAATCCCCCTCTGTAAGAAGGATTATCCTGGTTTTGAGTACTTTACAGAAGGGTGTTTTAATCTAGTTCCACATGGAATAGCTGAGTTTTCCCTAGGCTCCAGTGTTTGACAGAGCTGTTCTGCTCTCTCCTTGCCCCAATACTGGGCAAAGGACAGAAGGTTAATTCTTCCTCTAACATAAAGAGAAGTTAGAGTGGATGTTGGCAGACCCAGTATTCAATGAACAGAAGAGAGTGGAAAAAAATTTCTCCTAAGATGCTGCAACAACTACCCAAAAAGCAGAGGAAGGAAAGGGGAGTACTTAAACTGGCTGTGCAACACACTCTGGTGAGAAGAATCTTGTCCTTCCAGTGGCAAATTTGAGACACTAATACTCACAGCAAAAAAGGAGAGGATTTCTGGTCTCCGCCTGGACATCTCATCAATGTCTGTCAGCACCTCCAGGATGTCTGGTGGAAGACACAGGTTGAAACGGGTGACTAGAATTCACTGATCCAGCAAAGAATCTTTTTGTTTTTCCCTCCAAAATCCACAATGAAACTTGCCGTTTTATCAACTACACACAGAGCTAGAGCAATAAAGGCATTCTCAAAGGATGAGAACAGGGGGGTCATGTGCCACATCAGCACCTCCTGACCTGCCCAGGCAGAGGTCACCAGCACTGTCACACCACAGGCAAGAGAAGGGATGGAGTGGGGTGTGAGGTTTCAGCTCCAGAACACTTTTCCTGCAACTGAAAGGTCTTAACAGAAAGCCTCTTAAAACCAGTGTCCAGGCAGGATTTCTTCCCTGCATCTCTAGCATGGAAGGAAAACTGTCACCCCAATACCACAACTTAGGTCTGAACATTGGACACCTGGTGATTTCAGAAGACCTTTTAAGAAGTAGCATGTTATTCCCATATGCCAGGTTAACATGATTTTCTTCTACGAAGACCATTTAGGGATTTCTAAAGAAAAAAAAAATACTGCATTTGGTCAGTCTGGTATTTCTGTATCATTCAAAAAATGGCATTCCTATCAGCATTCCAGACCTGGCTCAACTGCAGTGCTCCCAGAATTACTCATACTATCTCCCAGAGAACTTACAAGATCCTTGAAGAGTTCTAAAGCAGAGGCAGTTGCAGCACTGTTATCAGCTAAATGATAACAGCAACAGAGGAAGCCTCTGTCACAGGATCACACAAGGTTATGGACAAGATCGTCCAAAACAAAACAACATTCAAACCGCTGGAGACTTCCAAATACAAGACTGAAACAGGAAACTTTCCTGTGGATAACAGGTAAGTAACAGGGTTGGCAACTGTCTGCATTTGCCCTGTACAGCTCTGCAAGTCATCACTTACCTTCAACTGTCTGTCCTCTAGAAAGCCTCTTCATATATGGGGCCATTTCAGCTGGCGTGAGAGGAGTGAAGAGAGACACACTGACAAGGGGCAGAGAGCCAGCTGCTGCTTCATCTGGCAGAGACAGAGAGATTGAGGGAACAGGTCACTCTGGACAGTATATTCAGATTTAACATGGAGACAGGCCCAGCATTCCCTCGCTGGACAGTGATATATCATGAGCTGACCAGCAACACTGTCATACAATTCCTGGCTCAGCCTTCAGCCTCACTGCACCTCTTGGTACCCCTCGTCAGGTGTAAACAGAAGGAATCTTCCTAAGCTGTCTAAATACTTAATTTTTCCATGCAAGTTGTAAAGAAAACAGTGGAGAAGTGGATGTACCCTTAGGGTATCTTAATAGGTCAATCCTGAAGGCTGAGGAAGGCAAAATCCACAATGAAACTTGCCCTTGTTATGAGCTGTTCTTCTGCTCCAGTAGTGATACCACTAACAGGAAAAGAAATTAACCCACCCCAGATACTGGTTCCAAATCGCTAAGTATAGAAATGCCATTCTCCACTCTAAACACCCTTT
>WAAB01025932.1:52875-73504 GCA_013389865.1 Piaya cayana
AGCTGAGTTTTCCCTAGGCTCCAGTGTTTGACAGAGCTGTTCTGCTCTCTTCTTGCCCCAATACTGGGAAAAGGACAGAAGGTTAATTCTTCCTCTAACATAAAGAGAAGTTAGAGTGGATGTTGGCAGACCCAGTATGCAATGAACAGAAGACAACAGCCTAACTGAAGAAAAATTTCTCCCAAGATGCTGCAACAACCACCCAAAAAGCAGAGGAAGAAAAAGGGAGTACTTATACTGGCTGTGCAACAGACTCTGGTGAGAAGAATCTCTTCCTTCCAGTGGCAAATTCGAGACATTAATACTCACAGCAAAAAAAGAGAGGATTTCTGGCCTCCGCCTGGACATCTCATCAATGTCTGTCAGCACCTCCAGGATGTCTGGTGGAAGACACAGGTTGAAACGGGTGACTAGAATTCACTGATCCAGCAAAGAATCTTTTTGTTTTTCCCTACAAACAATCTCCCAAGGAGTCAAGTTTTATCAACTACACACAGAGCTAGAGCAATAAAGGCATTCTCAAAGGATGAGAACAGGGGGGTCATGTGCCACATCAGCACCTCCTGACCTGCCCAGGCAGAGGTCACCAGCACTGTCACACCACAGGCAAGAGAAGGCATGGAGTGGGGTGTGAGGTTTCAGCTCCAGAACACTTTTCCTGCAACTGAAAGGTCTTAACAGAAAGCCTCTTAAAACCAGTGTCCAGGCAGGATTTCTTCCCTGCATCTCTAGCATGGAAGGAAAACTGTCACCCCAATACCACAACTTAGGTCTGAACATTGGACACCTGGTGATTTCAGAAGACCTTTTGAGAAGTAGCATGTTATTCCCATATGCCAGGTTAACATGATTTTCTTCTACGAAGACCATTTAGGGATTTCTAAGGAAAAAAAAAATACTGCATTTGGTCAATCTGGTATTTCTATATCATTAAAAAAATGGCATTCCTATCAGCATTCCAGACCTGGCTCAACTGCAGTGCTCCCAGAATTACTCATACTATCTCCCAGAGAACTTACAAGATCCTTGAAGAGTTCTAAAGCAGAGGCAGTTGCAGCACTGTTATCAGCGAAATGATAACAGCAACAGAGGAAGCCTCTGTCACAGGATCACACAAGGTTATGGACAAGATCGTCCAAAACAAAACAACATTCAAACCGCTGGAGGCTTCCAAATACAAGACTGAAACAGGAAACTTTCCTGTGGATAACAGGTAAGTAACAGGGTTGGCAACTGTCTGCATTTGCCCTGTACAGCTCTGCAAGTCATCACTTACCTTCAACTGTCTGTCCTCTAGAAAGCCTCTTCATATATGGGGCCATTTCAGCTGGCGTGAGAGGAGTGAAGAGAGACACACTGACAAGGGGCAGAGAGCCAGCTGCTGCTTCATCTGGCAGAGACAGAGAGATTGAGGGAACAGGTCACTCTGGACAGTATATTCAGATTTAACATGGAGACAGGCCCAGCATTCCCTCACTGTACAGTGGTATATCATGAGCTGACCAGCAATACTGTAATACAATTCCTGGCTCAGCCTTCAGCCTCACTGCACCTCCTGGTACCCCTCGTCAGGTGCAAACAGAAGGAATCTTCCTAAGCTGTCTAAATACTTAATAATTTTCCCATGCAAGTTGCAAAGAAAACAGTGGAGAAGTGGATGTACCCTTAGGGTATCTTAATAGGTCAATCCTGAAGGCTGAGGAAGCCAAAATCCACAATGAAACTTGCCCTTGTTATGAGCTTTCTTCTGTTCCAGTAGTGATACCACTGACAGGAAAAGAAATTAACCCATCCCAGATACTGGTTCCAAATCGCTAAGTATAGAAATGCCATTCTCCACTCTAAACACCCTTTCGTTGGGCTGTTAAGAGAACAACCACAGCACACAGCCCATAAAAGCATCTGTGCTCCAAAACAAACTGCAGGTTCACCAGCTGCGATAACTCTTCCCTCCTCTCAGACTCACCATCCTTCTCTTCATCAGAGCCCCTGTCCAAGATGCCACTTTTACTGGGCAGACTCAGCCCAGCCAGGAGGGACTTCAGCATTGCTAGGTCACTGTTGTCTGATGATAGGTCACTGGGGGAAGAGATGGCATGTTCAGCTTTCTGTTTAGCAGGAGGGCAAAATGACAAGTAGAGCACATATATGTACACTAAACCAAGTAGTTTTTCAGAAGAAACAAGGTTTTTCCTTTCATCATAACTGCAACTCAAATGCATTTCACCCCCCCAATATATGCAGGTGGGACCCTGCAACCATTGCTCAGTGAAAAGACTCTCCTTCTGGCCTGCTGGAAATGACTACAGGGCACTACAATGCCTCAATAGGACATTCAGGCCATTATGTGAATTGAAATTGTCATCTGACTTCCTTGGGCTCAGTTTTCACCTATGAAAAAAGCACTGCTCATCTCAATAGAGACGTAAGGGAGCTGAGGGTGAAGAATGCCATATTAATAGCCATTTTGCTCTTGCTGTCTTCTGTCTCATTAGCTCAGGGCAGTGTGACTGCGCAAGCTCTCCAGCAGCTAACCAAGGGCAAACAGGAGTAAGCAAGCTTACTGGAGTGGATCCGAGTGCTTCTGCAAGAAGGTGACAGCTGCCTGGGCATTGCACGTGATGTACTTGTGGATAAACTGGACAAACTTGCTGATGAAGGCAGCCAGGTGCCGTGAGGATTTTCGGTAGTTCTGAGGAAAGATTCAGAAAATGAGTTACAAAAAATGCAATGCTACACTGTCCCATCTTGCACCTTGTACAAGGAGTAACTTCTTGAGCTCCTGTTTCATCTTTAAGCTCTCCAAGGTACTTGACACACTTATTCGTTCTTAGGTGTATGAAGATTTTTCCCTTCCAATAGGAGAGAGCTGGGCTGGCCCTGCGCTACATGAGCTTCTCCCTCTAGTGGCTGGAACCCGCGCTTGGAAGGGGAGCAGAAAATTTCCTACCAGCAGCAGACGGATGAAGGACAGGAGACAGTCCCATAGTGCCGCCTGGTGCTCGTTCTGAAAGACCTGCGGCTGGAGCAGCTCCAAGATCCCCAGGACATGGATGAAGAAGGTCAAGTGGTTCTGCTGTCTGAACTCCTGGAAATTGAGGTGAACGCGGCCGTGCAGCAGAGCTGCAATCATTGGCAAGTGCCTGAAATACCAAACAGAAGAAAATAAAATCTAGCCTCTTTCTAGAAAGAGTTACACGTTGCTACACTTCAGCTTGTAGAAGGAAGCGTCCCTTATCCTCTCCCAGGGTTGTGGATTTGATCCCTGTATCCATAAAATCAGCAGGCCCCATTTTCCCCTCATGTTCTGTTTTGTTTTCCAATTGCAAGGTGACTGTTCACAAACAAAGCCAGAAGAAGTGCTGCCCCATAACATGAGATATAATTTTGTGGCTTTTTCTCTTGACATTTGTACATGAATGTGTATTCCATCACAATCATGATTGCTGCAAGTTTGTTCCCTTTCTAGGACAAGGGTAGATGCTCTTCAACGAACTCCAGCCACACAAAGGATGAAAGGGGAGAGTGGTACCTAAGAAGTAGGATGGGATGAGCCACAGCTAGCTTCCTGCAGGCCATATTGGCATCCCACACACGGCTTTCTGACGACTTGGAGTCACTGGTGTCTGCGAGGAGGTTAATGAATCTGTGAACCAGGGCATCGAGCTAGAAGAAGAGTAATGAGTAAACAGTTAAGAAGTTTAAAGCACAATCAAGCCCCTAGCTCTTCATCAGCATTCCTCCAATTCCTTTCGAACCACAGAGGGGGTTAACAAATCATTTTCAGGTAGAATCTGTGAGCAGATGCAATGTTCCAGCTGGCACAGGATCTGAAGTCCACAGTCCCTACAGACATGAAAGCAGGATCAGACGCCTGCACACTCGTGCTTTACAGAAGGCTTTGGCACACAGAAGCTCGTGCAGCTTATACTATTTTATAGGACACTGCAAAATAAACCACACCTCAGCTCTGCTCCTGAGAAAGCAGGCAGGGAAGGTGCAGTAGAAGAGCAAGGTAAAGAAACCAAAGTGACCTGGGAAGCTTTTGCCAGTCCTCTCCTTTCAGACTGGGCATCAAAGTAGCATCAACTCGTGGTACAGCTCTGCAAAGAGGCTTTCCTAATGCTTCTGACTTTACCTTGCAAGTGCTGCTGTCTCTGGCTCCTTCACTGGTGAGAAGCATCTCAGGCATAGGCACAAGGAGCTCAGGCAGTTGCAGGTATATCTGAAGTAGAAGGTCCTGGCAGCATTTCCCCACAGAGCTGAAATAAAAAAGGGAGAGGTCAGCCTCTGGTTATTACGTTCTTGCAACCAGCAAACATCCCAGACCCATCAGATTAGTAGCAGCCTTCCTGCATATGGAAGACAGATCGTGTGAAAGAGCAGCCACCACAAATCTGAATCAGTTTTTTCAGTCTTTGCTTCTTTTGAACTTCCCAAATAATTCACAGCCAACAGGGATGCATTGTCTATAAGGATCCATTATTATACCATACAGAGTTAGAAAATTGCAGTTACAAAATGACAAAGGACAAGAAAACTCTGCTTATGACTCCAGGAAGAGTTTCTGCATTAGTTCCCTAAGTCCTAAAAGCAAAAGGGCTTGAAATTTAAAGTCACGTTCCCAATCCAAGTACAAGTACCATTTAAAATGACAAGTAACTACAACCAGAGTAGACAGAGCTCTCCATTTGCAACCTCACCTGCTACCCCACTGCTGGATGCAGTTAGTCAGGTACTCCGTTACTTTTTTGATGCTCTCAAGGTCCCCATGAGAACAACTGAGCAACAAAGGCAGCCGAGACTGGATGAGTGTGCAGGAGGCCTCTTCTGTGTTCTGGTATCTGGTTTCTGCTTCAGCCAGGATCAGTTCCACCATGCTGATCAATTCTGATGCCTTTAGGTGGAGCACAAATTCCTCACAGCGCTTCTGTAACGCAAGACAACATACAAAATGAATCCAAAATGAATCCCTAGATTCTTGGTTCCTTCTAATCACACCTTTCCCAACTGGAATGGAACATCTCTTACACCTAGACTTAACAACTGCCCCCATCTAGCACTCTGAAAGTATACAGCACAGGCCCAAATGAAACCTCTTCACCTCTCTTCTACTCATGAACTCATTTACTTCTATCCCAGCATGCATGATGGGTCAGAAACCATAATTCAGTCACCAAACCAAAGAAATTCCTCTGTGGAGAAGAGATGCCATCCCCTTTTCTTGGCAAAATAGAAATTATCCCACTTTGGGTTTTAGCCTGCTCACTACTGTAGTTTTTTTGTGCCAAGATCTTTAACAGATATTGTGGTAACTGCTGCAGGAGTTGCAGACGAAATGCCAAGTGGGCAAACTTGTGTGTGTTCATTTCAGCTTTTTAGACTCAAAATTAACCACTGTAATATGTAACACAGCAGAGCAGCTAAGTGATCAGCTGAGATGCAGGCAGCAAACTTGGCAGGCTGCACCTGTAGCACTCCTGCCACCTCTTGGGCTCTGGAAAAATCAGGCATTGTGAAAGCATCGCCTCTCGCTTCATCCAGAAAGGAATCTTGGAAGAACTGAACCACTACCTGAGGAGTTCTTTGGTCTCTTCCCTGCCAGATCCGAGGAATGTGAATACAGGCCCACAAGAAATCCAAGGATGCAGTTGGGTCAAACCTGCCAGAAGACAAAGAAGACAGATCTGCAATTAGAGTCAATGCAGTCCTCAGGCGTCACACAAACACATGGCAGCGTCCCTAAACATAATGAGTACTGTGAAGAAAGAAACATCTGCAAATGCAAAAATAGGATCCATTAAGTCCCATGAAGGGGTTTGGTTTTGTTCCCAGATTATGACTAAGTATTTGCAGTAAGCACAGGGCATGGAGCTGAACAAATGGCATTCAGCAAGAGTGTGGCAGCTACACAGTCTTGTACCACAAAGGTAGAAGTCATTCATCAACACAGACAATTAATACAATCAGACCATGACCTTACTGTCCAGCACACAGAACACGTTATCCTGGATTGCAGAAATGAATGGAATTATTAGTGAGCAAGAAATCAATAATAAAATAATAAGAAAACAAATACTGGTAGGTTTAGAAGTACTGCTGCTTTAGTCATGCCCTGGATTACAACTATTAGGTGTTAGAATTTCCTGGTCCATAAGCATAACAAGTTTAAGCAAGACACTTCTACAGAGGCCCTTCAGTATTTCAGAGCATTGTACAGAAGCTGAGAGCTTGGGCTGCTCCAGAGATCAGAACTGGGAGCTTGATGCCAGGAAGAGGATTAGAGAAAGACTGGTAATGGGAGTTTAGTACAACCAAAAGATCCAGCAGAGCCTGCCCAGGTACAGAGACTGCCATCAGTTTGCTAGCCAAGCCATCTTTCAAACCCCATGTTCATGAAGATTATCAACAAGTAATGCTAAATAGATTTACCCAGTAATTAGCACTTCCTGTTTAGAACACAGCCAAATCTTTATTGCTGCTTCCATCAAACAGCAGGTAATATTTATATCAAGGTACACAAATCAGCATGACTGAAATCAGAATCCTTCTCACAAAGCCTCTTTTTGGCTGGGTTATACCTCCTGGCCGATGCACCATAGAATGTGGCAGCTCTTGTTCCCAGCTTCTGTTTGTTCTCTCACAGACACATAGAGCTGCCCAACTCAAGACTCCTTGCTAGGTCCAAAAAACAATACTCACCTTTGCTCCCGGTTTCTGCAAAGTAGAAGCCTGATGCACTGGTGCAGTGTGGTCCAGCTGGACTGGTGAGTGAGAAGAGCCAAGAGATATGGGCGGAATGAGGGCACCTGAGACCCTGCCTGAAAGATACAAAGATAAGACGAAACGCAAGCCTTGCACTGAGAGGGATGCACCACAATCCCCCCCTCCTGGACAGCCCATACTGCTTTGGAAGTGGAATAGCAACATGTGGCAAAACAAAGGTACCCCTTGGCCCTGCTTCCAGGTGCAGGTGAGTGCCCCAGAAAGGTGCGTTTAGCACAGTAGTTTCTCTTCCCAAGAACTCTTACTTTGTTCCAGGAGAACAGTAGCTTCTGCTGGAGATCAGGGCAGCTGCTGATCACCTCTGGGTCCAACATCTCCAGCCAGTCATTAAGAAGGCCAGAGGAAGGCCCTAGCCAAGCTGCTTCAGTACTGAGGAGACAACAAAGCCAGTATCGGTGGTGATGTTACGAACACAGACCTACCAGTGAATTCCCATCATTGCCTAGGCTCACCTGCAACTGTCCGGCTCCTTCTTCACTGGGGTTTCTTCTTTGTCCTGGAGCAACAAGGAGCTCACCACAGCAACTGGTTTCATGGCAGGCAATCTGGCAGTGGTCTCAACAGCAGCTGAGAAGAGGACAGTCAGGAGTTCCTCCAAGTATGGAGAGTGAGTTTCAATCAGACCTTGAAGGACTAACAGAGGGAGAAAGATATCACTCATTAACTTCAGTATGTGAAGAAAGCTATGGAACCTTGTAAGAGTATCATGAAGGTGATCAGTTCAATGTTCCTGAGAGCCTGTCTCAGTAAGGAAGAGGGATGCCATTTTAATCCGGGATAGTAGACTTCTATTTCTCATTTTGTTAGTGAGAACTGACACTTTGAAGAGAGACTCAACCCCAACTGTAAATCACAGTTTGTAAACGCACATAACAGTGCAGGGGAAGGAGCTGATTGAAGACAGGACCAAGTTTAGATCAGTTCACATTTTCTGATGCAGACAGAAGGTAGCTTCCTGCAGCCTGCACAGTAGGCACTGCACTCCCTTACTGCTGCAACAGGGAAGGAGAGCAAGGCAGCTATACCTTTGCTGATGAGCTCTGGCTCCACGTTACACTTCTCTCCTGATTTCAGGGTTGCAATGATGGCACGGACCGTGGAACTGATCAAGTCGGGGTCATGACGGAAAGTCAGAGCTTCTGTGAGATGCAAGAAGCCACCTCGAACTGCAAAGAAGTCACAGCATTGGCATCAAAGGGCCAAGCCAGCCCCAACATCAGGCTTCCCTTCTGCAGATGCCCCATGTGCCTCCAGGGCACAACTACTCAAACACACGTATACACTACACTCTACCGCCATTTTACTCCCACCAAAAACATTTCTGCATCTTACAGGGACATGGCTAAGAAAACCCTTATAACCACAAATCCAATTCCATGCCTAAACTGTTAGTCAGAGACTCCTCGTAATAGATGGCAGACAATAAAACAACTCTACAAAGTCATGGTGTGACCTTGTTCCAGAGGCATTTTCGCATTCCCAACTTTCAGGACTACAGCAAGCACAAAATTCCAGGCCTAAGCAATTAGAATTTTTTCCTGAAAGAGCTACTGTGCTAGATGAGATGCTACTAGGTGTCTACTGCAAACCCTCAGAGCTAAATCACTTCTCTGCATCCCCATGGCATTCACATAGCACAGTACAAAAACTCTCTTCACTATTCCTAAGCATAGCACTCCAAAAGGCAGCCCACTTTTTCTGCTTTGGATGCAGCTTTGTTCCTGTCCCCTTCTTGTCCCTCTTAGTCTACCGAGTCCCATAAGCTGCACAATGCCAGTACCATCACTGATCCTGTGCCGTGAGGAGTACTGCACAGCAAAGGCCTTCAGCTGAGCACGCAGAGGACCATCTTCCACCGCAGGGTTCTCCAACCACTGCAGCATCTGCATGAGGACTTTGAAGAAGAGCGAGGAAAAGGCAGTGTCTTGTGGCATGCAGCGCTGGGGAGAGCAGCCAGAAAGACTTGCTTATACACATTTCAAGAATGCAACAAAGATAACAGGAAAGGTGCAGACATTGGCACATACTGCAAAGAATACATAGAATGCACCTACACTGTTAGACCACAGCTCCCTCAAATCAAGGCAGCATCTTCTAGTGTACAAATGCTGGGCAGAAGACTCGGTCTCACACACAATACCCCTCCCAGTCCAATACATGGTGACTTTGTGCCTTCTCAAATCATGATGAAAGAAATGGGATTGAATTGGATAAATCTCAGCCTAGTCTGAAGATTTCTTGGAGAATTACAGACCTGAGCTCTCAAGTTGTCTGCAAATGCCTTGGCTTCCAAGACATGTCCACGCTACAAAACACCACAAACCAGAGATCCCAAAATGAACAGAGACCCACAGCTGCAAATCCACAGTGTTGCACAGTTAACAGACTTAGTATTATACACCTGAGTCTGTGTGTAAGCCCAAATTCTCAGCAGAGCTAGGCTAATGTGGCTAGTTTGCACCCAGATACCCAAGTCCAAACAAATTAAATCCCTCTGTGTCACGCTCCCCAGACTCCATTTCCAGCCTTACACAGTTAGAGGGTCTATACACAACAAAGCAGACACACTGTAGATTTTCTGCTTCCTCCTCACCCCTCTTTATTCAATGCTACGAAGATTCTTGTCCTACACTGCTCACCTGATACTGGTACAACTGGCGCATCAGCGGGCAGGAGATGAAGTGGTTGCGGTGCATGGTCATCACCAACGCACCACTGTGCGGTGAGTTCATCAGGGCAGCTACTGCCTGGAGAAGTCGTGCTGTAATCCCGGTCACCTGAGCGTTCCCCTGGCGGATACAAGCCAGTTCCTGCCCCAGGGCCTGCTGAAGTGCCAGGGCAAGCGGGCGCAGGTTTGAATTCTGCCATCGTGGGTCTGGATTTAGTGGGAAAAGCTGGTAGGATACAGAAGGGAGTAAGATAATGAGAGCAAATGAAAGGATTTGCTATACCATAAACATCCTGAAGCAGAGGATTGATTAATTTTGTACAATTTATGGACTAACTGGAACCCTCCCATACAGCTTTTTCAATATTATAGTGCTTGGTACAGGAACAGGCACAGCATCTATTCAACCCCAACGTAACTGCGGGGGAATTGCCATTCTACCCAAATACAGGCAACCAACTCGGCCAACTAATTCCCCACAGCCTCCTCCTGGATTCAATGGAGAGAGGGGAGGCTCTGCAAGCAGACAAGCCAGAGCACAAATACTGTTTGCACACAGCTTTGCTGCCAAGGCCCTTCGAGCATTTCACAAATCCTTCATCCACTGCTGAGGAGAGAGGCACTATACACAGAACAAACAAGGTGCAGAGACAGTAACATGCTAGCAGGCACTGACAGCACTGGGCATGATCAAAAGCCGTATCAAGTTCAAACTACGTGAAAAAAAAAGCCCTTCCAGTATCAATTCCATCAGGCTGTAATGGTGCAGCCTCACTGCATGCAGAGCTTTCCTACTTCTTGCCTACAGACTCTGC
The DNA here is from genome assembly GCA_013389865.1 of Piaya cayana. Taxonomy (NCBI): domain Eukaryota; kingdom Metazoa; phylum Chordata; class Aves; order Cuculiformes; family Coccyzidae; genus Piaya; species Piaya cayana. The sequence continues at coordinate 63,145 of WAAB01025932.1, forward strand.
AGAAGGAAGGGGTCAGAAAATACAAGAGAAATGGATTTTGCAAAGCTGCTGCAGCGAAGTAGCTGATCAGCTAGAGGTTATAGCAGTACCTGCAGAAAGATGCCAGCTAGATCATCTTCTGGGCCCAGAACCCGCACCTGGCTTAAGGCCCGGATCCGGCCCTGGCCTTGAGAGTTCTCAGGACTAGATTTTGATCTTGCAGTCTCAGCGCTATCTGCAAGAGGAATAAAAGAAAAGAATGCAAAATGCTGTTATGGTAGCCAGCATCTGGAGCGTCACAATGGATCACCTTCAGCTCTGAAGTCTCTACTAAGGAATTTAATAGCTTTTATCTTGTGGCTGAGCAAAATCTATTTTCTATATCATTCAGAACAACTCATTTTAGTAAACGCCAAAAATATTAGAATTTCTCCCTTTACCAAAACCAAAAAACTCTAGCAAGGACTGGTGTCCAACTGTATCTTGCTGATAGATTGCAACACAACTCCTCTTGAAGACTGCTTTTCCTGTCCTGAACAGCCACAGAAGGCTGGAAGATGACTTTGATATTCAAAAGCTTAGGCTATCCCAGACAGTACCTCGGCGGGCTGGTAAGGAGGCCGTGAGCAAGGAGTGGAAAGTCTGGCCTCCTGTTGCTCCTCTCTCATGCTGAACTTCCACAAGATGAGCCATGTAGTCTGAAAAAGGAGAAAATACAAACACATCATCATCTCGCCCTTTTTAGTAAAGCAGGACAGAACTGGTTGCTGTCTGTACAGCTCCCACAGTGAAGAGAATTTGCTGCTCCTATGCACTTTGCAAACACAATGCTTTTAAGCTTTGCTTCTTTTAGAAGTTTGCTTCTAGGTTACTTTTTAGTCTCTGTACAATCCAATCCACAAAATTCTTCTCTATTTTAGGAAATATAGTCAAGAGCCATCTAGACAAGCTCAGGAGAGGTGCCTACAGTAAGAATAGCCTGGCAGAGCAGTCTAAGCACAGTTTGCTGAGCTAGTTTAGATTTTTCCAAATAAGTCTCAGGAGATACTCATGAAAACTGTTCAAAAAAAAGTAAAATGCCTAGTCAGACTCCTGTGAAGCTCTTACTCTTGTCCATGATGTTCTGCTCCAGTGTCTGTGGGTCATGAGATACTGCCTGATCCAAGTACTGCAGAAGTTTGCTCATGCTGGAAACCGGGATTCCAAAGGACTGAACAAAGAGAAGCAGCTGCTGTGGCTCCAGGTCCTGCAGGGCTGAAATAGACAAACACTGAGTCCTCAGACCTCTCAACTACTCATAGAGGGTCATCTTTATTACCTGATCTTCGTGCTTTTGGCTGGACCAGCTGTGGCACATTAATGACAGAGCTACAGAGAGCTTACAGCCAGAACCCTGACAGCTGCCTACTATGTTTTCTTTGTTCTGCAAATCATTGCCTTCTTATTGCATCTTCCAGTTAATTTACTCACTGGTTAATTTGATCTTCTGTTTAATTTGATCAAAACCTCAGGAACCCAATCATTCATATTAAAAAATAACTTCCACCCTATCTGTTGATGGCTGCAGGCAGGAATTATTGAATAATTCAATCACTGACTACAGAGAGCTGCCATTTAATTAGTAAGAAAGGGGCAAAAGCACTGAATACCAAGAAGAAAAAGAGCACTGATGAACCATGGAAGGACAAAAATAACTACAGGTATAGCTTACATCCTTCAGACCTTGCTTTCCACACTGCAAGCACACCATGCCTTCTGGAAGCAGTGCTGAGCCTGCTGTTCAGGGGACTGCGTATCTTAGTTCAATCTGAATTGCTGTAACAAAGACTGCATCCAATTCAAAGTCCCTCGTTTCATTTAGAATAATTGAAAGCACAATATACAGACTCACTCCCCTACTTTAACAGTGACTGTGGGTCAGCATCATGGCTGAGTAGGGAATCATCCTGGGACATCCCAGAACACACTCTGCCTGAAACCACCTCATATTCTGTACAACTGTTTGACAGCCCTAAGCAAAGAAACTTTAGTATGTTTAGATTCTGACTGTCACAAAATCCAGAGACACCCTGCTTTCTAAATCCAAGCTCCCTGCTCAGCTGCAGGGGCTGCAGGGTCTGCAGTGACTGATGAGCCCACCCAAAGGTACCCAAGCAGGATGGCTTGGCACACAGAGAACTTGAGCAGGGAAGCCCCTTCCTTTCCTTTCTGGAGATTCTGAAACGCCAATAAACATCCCATGGGCTCACCTGCATCCACAAGACGTGGGACCTCAGAGCGGATCATCCGCAGCTTTAGCCAGTCGGGGAGCAGCAGAGCCTCCTCTGAGGTGTCAACCAGAAAAGCAGTAGGAAGAGGCTTTTTCTCCGGGAACCATATATCCAGTAAGGTATAAAAATCACCATCCCCTGCTTCAGAGTGGATTAAAAAAATTATCTCCCATATTGTTAAGCAACTAGAACACCCTGCTCCTCTTATACAGAATCACTGGGTTGGAAGAGACCCATCGGATCATCGAGTCCAACCATTCCCACCAAACACTGTCCCTCAGGACCTCATCTACTCGTGACTTAAACACCTCCAGGGAAGGCGAATACACAAGGATCCTTTCTTGTTCAAAGGTCAGAAGCAATCTGATAACAAACATCATCAAGTCAAAATGTGTACTGCAGGAAGCCTGAGTCCTTATTGCTTATTAGAGACAGACACCATCATTTTAGTACTTCCTTCTGTCTGCAGAAGGCAAAAAAATAAGCCTGCAAATCCTTCACTCTGTGCAGCAATATTCTGATGGATCTTACAGCTAAAAACAAATACTGCAAAGGACAAGCTTGTGAGTAGAAGGATTAACACCAGCCTGACCTGTTAGGAGATGGCAGATAGAGGAAAGGCTCTCTGTATTGTTCATGCTCCCTTGAATAAGTCCGAACATACTTCACTAACCTTGAGGTGGCCCTAGTGTCAGGAGAATAACCATGGCATGAACCACAAGGATGTGCATAGTGGCTGTTTCCCCGCTAGTCCAACGAAGGAACACCTGATCCTGGGACTCTGACTGGGAAAAGGCAGAAAAAAATATGATGAATAAAGAGGAGAGAAGGGAGATGTGAAATGCAGATGAAAGGAGAACCTGAGAATGGACAAATTTGATCAGACCAAAGTTTCACCTAGCCCATTATCTCCCACAGTGGCACAAAAGATATTAAAAAAATGTTAAGAAAGCTTTTTATGTACACATACACTTAGCTCTGATACTGTGCCAACCTCAGTTATTTTCAGATCAGGGAAATCTTGAACCAGATGTGGTTTCTACATACTCAGTAACCCACAACATGCTTCTCTTTTGCTAACTTGTCCAATTTCTTCCACCTGCTTAAGAAAGGCAGGGAGGCACTCACCCAGCTATACACCTCCTCGCCCTCCTTGCTCTGGCGCATGCGTTTGATGTAGCGAGAAAAGATGGAGAGAAGAGCAACAAGCACTGCATCTGATTCAGCACAGTACGAGAGCTTGGAGAAGAGGTGAGACATGATGGTAGAGCGTTCCACTATGAGTCGGGCTACATCCTGCAGGCAGAAAAGATACGAGGTCTTTACTGAACAAAGCCAGGTCCTCCTGCTTCATTGCATGACACACCCCGGTCTGCCTCATCAGCCCAGTTAATACCACCCTGGAGATAAACATGCAGAGTCCAGAGTGGAGCTGTCACAACAAGGAAAACACCAGTGATTTGCAAACCTCTTGTGACACCTTAGTGTCCTCAGTCCTAGCACAGCTGCATTTTGATGCATCTCATTACAAAATGAGCATTTACTTGAAATCAATATCCAGTGTTGTAGTCCCCATACCATCTGAGATAGGCTGCTGGAATGGAGGTTATTGCTCTGATACCGTTTTCATGATATGAAACCAAAACACACAGGCTGCCTTCCAACACATCCTCATAAACGCAAACACAGTCATCAGATTTACATGCTCCCAAGCACCTCACTGTACTGGTACAACAAGTGCCATGCCTACCACTGTCCTAAGACATGCCAAGTCTCCCTCTGCCCTAGGAACCTGATATCTCACCAGAGCGAGGTCATTGTGCTGTGCCTGGTCCTCCACTGGAGCATGCTGGGACAGGTACACCAGGTAAGCGCTGATGGTTTGGGGATCTGTCTCCATGTGGATAGCCTAGAAGGAAAATTCCACTCATTAGAAATCAAGAGTTCAATGAAAACAAGCACCAGCACAAGAAAAATTCTTCTGCAAGCATATAAACATGCCAATATCACATCCACATGTGGATCGCTCAGGTACATGTTAGCAAAACCACCACACTTACCCCTTCCAGCTACTAACACCTACCTGTTGCAAGGCAAGAGCTGTTGTGGCTCTAACGCTGTCAAACAGCGGCAGCCTTGGGAGGTCTCTCAGCAGCCACTGATACCCCTGCAGCAGTTCAGAATCGCCAGAATCTTCCTCCATGGGGTGATCTTTCTCCTCCCCATCACGCAGTCCCCCTTCTGACAGCACCAAAGACAAGCCCTGCAGAAGCCACAAAGACACAGATGTTGTAGTTGAAGTCACAGCTGGACCACTAATTTCATACTAGTAAATACAACAGAAACAAGCTTCAAATGTCATGGAACAAGCCAAATGCAGCACATAACAGGTTTCACACCTCATATAATGTGTTTGCTTGACAGCTGTCCTGCTTTAAATTTCAGTCTTCTCTAAGCATAACCTTTCCAAGCTTTCTACAATTCTACTTGCTGTAACTATGCTCTCACTCATTTACATTCTCCACAGGTAACAGCACATGAGCTCCTGAATCTACAACTGAACTTCACAAAAGATGTAGCAAAATCCAGCTCCATCTTAAGAAAATCACTACCTGGCTGTTGAAAAAATAGGGGTCTAAGCAGCAGTGAACAGAAGTACATTTGATGGGATTTGGAGATACAGACAAGTTACTGAAGAAGGATAACATGAAACAATTTCACTATGCTGGCTCTGGACTCATGAGAATCTAGGACTCTGCCCTGAGCTTCTGACAACCCTAGTTAAAAAGATTTTCATTTTGCTCACCTTCATGGCCAAGACCCTTGAGGCCACCTGGGAGGAACTCAAGCGTCGTAGGAAATAGTCAAGCACCTCGCAGGTTGTCTGTTCATCTGCTTTGGGACCCAACAGCAAGTCTTGCAACCGTCCAAGCAACTGCCTCTGCTTCTGTTGTCTCTGCCAAATGAGAAGTTGGCCTTCCCAATGAAATCCAATCTGGGATGCACAGAAGGTAGATAACAGAACTGATCCCCCAGGAGACTACTCACCTGGCGCTTCTTGGCACGCTGCTCCTTACTCTCACCCTCCTCTTCCTCTTCACCCGAAGTTGACTCATCAGCAGCATCATGAAGCAGGAACTCACAAAGACACTGCACAGGTAGGACATCCAAGGAACCCTCACTGGACTGAACCAGATCTGCCAGCCATGGCATTGACTGTGATGAGGCCTAAGAACCAGGATAGCAACAATGCAATATCAGCAGAGCACAGATGCAGCACACTAATCATTTAATTCCTGACTAGTAAACCACCTTCCCCTGCATCTGCCTTAGCTTCCTTCTACTCCTCATCCGGTTGAAGTTTCAGAGACAAGGGATGAGATCTCAACCTAGCCAAACTTTGAAGGAGCCCANCGCCTAAAAAGGCAGGACAGCAACAATGCAATATCAGCAGAACATAGGTGCAGCACACTGATCATTTAATTCCTGACTAGTACACCACCTTCCCCTACATCATCTTTAGCTTCCTTTTGCTCCTCATCCTGCTGAAGTTTCAGAGACAAGGGATGAGATCCCAACTTAGCCAAGCTACTGAAGGAGCCCACCTGTCTCTGAATGATGTTGAGCAGAAAGTCAGGATGACGACTGCGGCACAGGAGGTGGCCCAAGCGAAGCGACTGGTTGAGGCTTTTCACCTGCTCCAGGACATGGGGTGGGGGCCTTCGTGGGGGTCCCCTGCCAGAGAAACAAGAAGTTATCCACAGGCAGATATACTTCCACTCTGTGTTGATGAGTATCAGTCAGATCAGTAGTGTGTGAGGGCCGTGTGCAGGAGACAAAAGAAGGACAAGGACTGAATGTGATGTACATCTCACAGGCTACCAAATCTCAGGGTTCTTGCTCACATCAACCATCCTGTGAGCAATAGGGTTTCATGACTAAGAATCACTGGGACTTCATGATGGCACCAAACTGCAGAGAGCTACTTACTGAGGGTCCAGGCTTGTCAGCTGAGACAGCAAGAGGCTGCTGCTTTCTGTAATTGTTTGTTTTGTGGATGCAGCAGCCAGATGACCCTCAAATGCAAGAATCTCCTGTTTTTCTCTCTGAGAGATTTGAAGCTCACGATTAATCATCTCTGTGCGTGTCTCCTCATCCGTCAAGGTACATTGAGGATATGAATAATTACTGAAAAAAAAAGTTAAAATAAGAAAATTAGTTTTGAATAGGCAAAGATAACTATGAACCACAGTCAAGAAGATCCAAGAACATCAGCTCCATAAGACAACATGGAAGAAACAAGGCAGCTTCCCAATGGCACCACTGAGACTGAGACCTTTTCTGCAAGGAACACCACAATCATCCCTCCCTTTTTCTCAGCTTTATTCACTTGCTTATAATATTTCTGTTGGGGGAAGGCACCTTTCCCACTTGAACTCCAGTGTTGCTGCCAGCCAGCTTATTTTACACCAGTCCCCGTGGAAAGGAAGGAGCCAGATGGCACAAGCTTCATATAGAAATATGTGGCTTTGGTGGCCTATTTGATCTATGTGGGGATTTAAGCATACTAACTTGGTCATGACCATTTCCATGAGCATCTTTAGAGAAGGGTAGTCCTCCCATGCAGCCAGACCTACAAGAGAGAAGATAATGGCAATAAGGGATACAGGAAAAAAAAGTGAGAATCTTTATATATATTCTAACACACTCCAAGGCTGTCAGACAAACTCACCTTGGAGCAGCTCACCACACTTAGAGCACAGACAACGTGATGCCAGCCACATGCTGCTCCAAACCCCAACACTGTTTTTACTCACACAGTTTAACTGCAGTTATTTCACCAATCCAGCACACAGGCAACCAAACCACAGCAGACAGCACCCTGGCCAATTTTTGCAGCAGAACTAGTATTCCAAGAAACATCCACACTCACCAATGTTTTCAGGATTAAATGCAGCCACTACAAGCAAGAGAGGCCAAGCCTTCCAGTAGAGGGTAGAAATGGCTAGATTTGGAGGTTGGTACCTGCAAAAGCCATCAAAAGACACAAATGGTTGGATTTGGTTATTTAAGCCCATTTCAAGATGGCTTTTCTCCTTAATCACGCACTGTTTAGAAACCTTACCCTGGGGGTAGCTGGATATTCTCTGGATGGTGATAAGTGCACAGATTTAAGACTGCATCGATCAGCTGGATTCTTTCTACCCTCAGAACCTCGACATCTGGAGGAGAAGAAAAGGCTAGGCAAGTTATTGACCTGTCTACACGGCTGAAAGTCCTTCAAGAAAAGCATCACAGTATAACAAAAATTTTACTTCAAGCAACTATGTTATTCTGGGGTTGTTCCTACGATATTACGGGAACAAAAAACCAATACCACTTAAAAAGCAGAAACACTTTTAAAAGCTATAAGTCAATATATAAGGATATCGAACTTTTCACCTGCAATTTGGTTTAAATTCTTCATAAGGGCAGTTTTTTCCCAAATGCATCCAGTGCGATACCAGTATCTTTTTCAGCACTCAGATACATTCCTTCAGGTAAGCAGTGAATCTGCTCACAACTTGTGGGACTCAGAACTAAAAATGCATTTCAACTTTTCAGACTCACTCCACCTTAATGAGACTTTTAGTATTTGAAATGGCACAGCATTTAAAATGCTGTACTGGGAGGCTGGGGACATTTTCACAGGACGTTCAACAGTGAAGCCCAGCATACTGCACTTCCACAGTCCAGATCTGGATTACAGCACTAAAAGCATGTAAGATGTTCTAGAATCAAACTTCGACAATCCCCTCCCTCAGCTCTGGCACAAACACAGTTCAACTGAACAGACAAACTNACCAATCCAGCACACAGGCAACCAAACCACAGCAGACAGCACCCTGGCCAATTTTTGCAGCAGAACTAGTATTCCAAGAAACATCCACACTCACCAATGTTTTCAGGATTAAATGCAGCCACTACAAGCAAGAGAGGCCAAGCCTTCCAGTAGAGGGTAGAAATGGCTAGATTTGGAGGTTGGTACCTGCAAAAGCCATCAAAAGACACAAATGGTTGGATTTGGTTATTTAAGCCCATTTCAAGATGGCTTTTCTCCTTAATCACGCACTGTTTAGAAACCTTACCCTGGGGGTAGCTGGATATTCTCTGGATGGTGATAAGTGCACAGATTTAAAACTGCATCGATCAGCTGGATTCTTTCTACCCTCAGAACCTCGACATCTGGAGGAGAAGAAAAGGCTAGGCAAGTTATTGACCTGTCTACACGGCTGAAAGTCCTTCAAGAAAAGCATCACAGTATAACAAAAATTTTACTTCAAGCAACTATATTATTCTGGGGTTGTTCCTACGATATTACTGGAACAAAAAACCAATACCACTTAAAAAGCAGAAACACTTAAAAAAGCTACAAGTCAATATATAAGGATATCGAACTTTTCACCTGCAATTTGGTATAAATTCTTCATAAGGGCAGTTTTTTCCCAAATGCATCCAGTGCGATACCAGTATCTTTTTCAGCACTCAGATACATTCCTTCAGGTAAGCAGTGAATCTGCTCACAACTTGTGGGACTCAGAACTAAAAATGCATTTCAACTTTTCAGACTCACTCCACCTTAATGAGACTTTTAGTATTTGAAATGGCACAGCATTTAAAATGCTGTACTGGGAGGCTGGGGACATTTTCACAGGACGTTCAACAGTGAAGCCCAGCATACTGCACTTCCACAGACCAGATCTGGATTACAGCACTAAAAGCATGTAAGATGTTCTAGAATCAAACTTCGACAATCCCCTCCCTCAGCTCTGGCACAAACACAGTTCAACTGAACAGACAAACTTGCCAAGGATGCAGGAATTCAGACAAACACTGAATAAATTCATGAGAGGTCAAGAATTAAATCTGCTTTTGTAACTGTTCTGTAAAAAAGTATGAGCAATGGAATTGAGAGGAGCATACAACACATGAGTGAGTTACTTTCATTTCCAACCCTTTAATTTTTGCATTGCCTAAAAATTTCTATTCAATTTACAGTTTGTATAAAGGACTAAATTTAAATTAAAATGCTAACCCCAAAATTTCGGTGATTATTCAGTCCTTCATACTCCACACAACCAATAATTTCCCAAACACTCCATGACAGAAAATTAGTAATAGAGAGAAACAGTAAGAGAACATAGGTTTCTCTAGTAAGAAAGCACCAGTAATATGTGTCTGGCTTTGAGTCAAATACTTAAAGCATGTTTTGGTCATGATGGTTAAGTGATGCAAAAGTTCTTTGGCAGGTAGCAGGAGCCATCTCAGCCCTGGGTGGCAGTAAGAGGACACTGACAAAAGGAACCACTGGCTGGCTGGAGCCTTGTGCAGTCTTACCATCTGCTTGGACAGCTGCCGCTCGCTTCACCAAGTGGTCAGCAAGCTCCATGGCATCCGCAGGGCCAAGAGGAAGGTCCCGCGACAAACCAATCACAAGGATCCGCATCAGAGTGTCTTCAAGGATGGGCACCTCAGAGCAGAGGCGAAGGAAGAAGCTGCATGAGACATGAGACATCAATCACACTTCTTTCAACAGGAGCACAAGGATTCATGAAACCTTCCACAAACCTCAGAGTTCACCTGAGCAGATGATAAATCACAGCTTAGTTTACAACCCCTTTGTTCTATGGAATATTCCTCATGTTGCTTTGTACCTCTGCACTTCAGCCTGCTTGAGTCTGAGCCTCCTAAGGTTACCTCAGTACAACCCATACAGTGCAGGACTGTCTTCCTTACAATTACGGCATCAAGATAAAGACCAGCTTGGCACAGGGAACAGGAGTGAAGGAGGAACAGAAACAGATGGAGAATGGAGCAACATCCCTCAATTTTAAGGCAATGTAACAGATGAAGAAAATCAAAGCACAGTTCCAAGCCTTTCCAAATACAGAGCTAAAAAAGGAACACCAGAAAACACCCATTTTCTGCCTTCAGCTACAGCAGCTCCGTGCCTGTCTGTACCCACCAAAGCACAGGGCTTGCACTCACTTGCGGTCACTCTCAGGGGGCCAGTTGTCCCATTTATAGTAGGTTTCTGGCTGTTCTGTGAAAAGCACCTTGTGGAGGCTGCA
>WAAB01025932.1:73560-98272 GCA_013389865.1 Piaya cayana
CATCCACACTCACCAATGTTTTCAGGATTAAATGCAGCCACTACAAGCAAGAGAGGCCAAGCCTTCCAGTAGAGGGTAGAAATGGCTAGATTTGGAGGTTGGTACCTGCAAAAGCCATCAAAAGACACAAATGGTTGGATTTGGTTATTTAAGCCCATTTCAAGATGGCTTTTCTCCTTAATCACGCACTGTTTAGAAACCTTACCCTGGGGGTAGCTGGATATTCTCTGGATGGTGATAAGTGCACAGATTTAAGACTGCATCGATCAGCTGGATTCTTTCTACCCTCAGAACCTCGACATCTGGAGGAGAAGAAAAGGCTAGGCAAGTTATTGACCTGTCTACACGGCTGAAAGTCCTTCAAGAAAAGCATCACAGTATAACAAAAATTTTACTTCAAGCAACTATGTTATTCTGGGGTTGTTCCTACGATATTACGGGAACAAAAAACCAATACCACTTAAAAAGCAGAAACACTTTTAAAAGCTATAAGTCAATATATAAGGATATCGAACTTTTCACCTGCAATTTGGTTTAAATTCTTCATAAGGGCAGTTTTTTCCCAAATGCATCCAGTGCGATACCAGTATCTTATTCAGCACTGAGATACATTCCTTCAGGTAAGCAGTGAATCTGCTCACAACTTGTGGGACTCAGAACTAAAAATGCATTTCAACTTTTCAGACTCACTCCACCTTAATGAGACTTTTAGTATTTGAAATGGCACAGCATTTAAAATGCTGTACTGGGAGGCTGGGGACATTTTCACAGGACGTTCAACAGTGAAGCCCAGCATACTGCACTTCCACAGACCAGATCTGGATTACAGCACTAAAAGCATGTAAGATGTTCTAGAATCAAACTTCGANAAATTTCGGTGATTATTCAGTCCTTCATACTCCACACAACCAATAATTTCCCAAACACTCCATGACAGAAAATTAGTAATAGAGAGAAACAGTAAGAAAATATAAGCTTCTCTAGTGAGAAAGCACCAATATGTGTCTGGCTTTGAGTCAAATACTTAAAGCATGTTTTGGTCATGATGGTTAAGTGATGCAAAAGTTCTTTGGCAGGTAGCAGGAGCCATCTCAGCCCTGGGTGGCAGTAAGAGGACACTGACAAAAGGAACCACTGGCTGGCTGGAGCTTTGTGCAGTCTTACCATCTGCTTGGACAGCTGCCGCTCGCTTCACCAAGTGGTCAGCAAGCTCCATGGCATCCGCAGGGCCAAGAGGAAGGTCCCGCGACAAACCAATCACAAGGATCCGCATCAGAGTGTCTTCAAGGATGGGCACCTCAGAGCAGAGGCGAAGGAAGAAGCTGCATGAGACATGAGACATCAATCACACTTCTTTCAACAGGAGCACAAGGATTCATGAAACCTTCCACAAACCTCAGAGTTCACCTGAGCAGATGATAAATCACAGCTTAGTTTACAACCCCTTTGTTCTATGGAATATTCCTCATGTTGCTTTGTACCTCTGCACTTCAGCCTGCTTGAGTCTGAGCCTCCTAAGGTTACCTCAGTACAACCCATACAGTGCAGGACTGTCTTCCTTACAATTACGGCATCAAGATAAAGACCAGCTTGGCACAGGGAACAGGAGTGAAGGAGGAACAGAAACAGATGGAGAATGGAGCAACATCCCTCAATTTTAAGGCAATGTAACAGATGAAGAAAATCAAAGCACAGTTCCAAGCCTTTCCAAATACAGAGCTAAAAAAGGAAGACCAGAAAACACCCATTTTCTGCCTTCAGCTACAGCAGCTCCGTGCCTGTCTGTACCCACCAAAGCACGAGGCTTGCACTCACTTGCGGTCACTCTCAGGGGGCCAGTTGTCCCATTTATAGTAGGTTTCTGGCTGTTCTGTGAAAAGCACCTTGTGGAGGCTGCAGAGATGAAGAGGACAGTAAACATCACCTGCTGGGAGGCTCAAACACATTCAACATTTCAGTCTCCCCAAATTCCAGCTAATGCTTCCCACCCTACACATGAAGGAGCCCCCTCAGATAAGTGAGTGTAGCAGAAGTAAGAACATGAATCATAAGACAGAGAACTATACAGTATGGGCATTGGGCAATTACACTTCCCCTGAACACATCTCAGATACTATTAATTCCAGATTGACCTGCTTCACTAATGCCTCGAACCAGACCCCATCAATCAGAAGCAGGCAGAGAAGACAACACTATCAATGGAGCCCTCAACCACACAGCCTGAAAAGGCATGCCAGACAAATGATGGGATGATGCTTCGTCAGATATCTGAAAATTCTCTGTTGATCGGACCCAAATAACACAAATCAGAAGTATTTTCCATTTCCACGTATTTCTGGTAAGAGGATGCACGTGCAGTAATTAGTGAGATGGAGACAGCTCCAGCCTGAACCCTGCTAAAACTGCTTCTGCTCCCTGTCTGATAAAGGCAGCAAAATCCGACAAACCCTGGCACATGCATGGTTTCTCATAGTACGTCACAGACCGTTGGAAAAGTGATTGGTTATGCAGACAGATCACCAGGCTGACACTCTTACCAGTGCACGTAGTCCTTTGGAGCCAGCTTGCTGATAGATGGAACGACTGTGTGAAGCCACCAGACAGCATCTCGTTGGATAGCAGCAATTTGGTTCTGGAAAGAACGCAGCACTTCCAGGTCTGAAAAACAGTCAAGTTACAAACCACACACGTATCAGAACCTCGTCAAGGAGACAAGTGGGAGAGTGGCAGATAGTAACCAGGGCTGCAAAGTATCAACAGTAAAGTTGGGAGAGGTACATCGAACAACATTAAGCATCTTGGCACTAACAGCACACGTGCTTTGCTTTCTGCTTTATTGTATTGCAACAAAACCCTGGGATGCAGCATGGACAAATTAGCATTGTGAGAAGAGGACATCTGGTCAGTCACTTCAGTGCTACTCCAAAGGCCTGCTTTCTTAGCATTAGGTTAGCTTACAGCTAACCCTTCAGGCATGACCCTGTTCCTCAGTCCCCTCCATACACAGTACCCTCTCCCACCACTTCAATAGATATAAAAAGCACCTGTATATTCACCGAGCTACGCAAATGTCACATCTGCCAACTCTATCAACCTCAGAATGAAAGCACCCCCACGTCTCTATTCAAAATGGGGGCTTCCACCCCTTCCTAACATCAGCTATTACACTTCTCTCACAAAACTTCATTACCACAAGGTTGGCCACTCAGAATGCAGGAGTCAGAAAATGCCCATGCATATTTATTCCTACAAGTGAAATAATGTAATTTCTAAACAGTATGATACATATCACACAGCTGACTGTGGAAAGGTTTCATGTGAGCCCCCAGCTCAACTTTGTCTGTCGGGTGGGGTTCTATGACCCCCAGCAGTCGGTCATATATATAGGACACTATACCTACCTTTGGAGCCTGCTCTGAGCTATGCTGAAGCACAGTATACAGGATCTGCATGTTGTTGGGATTTCTTGCATTTGACAGCTCATTGAAAATCACAAACTTAATTGTGGTGCCCAAGTTATCCCTGTGCACATTCAGCAGCTCTCTGCAAAAGACCAGATGTATTTGAGCTGAAGTTTCATTGCAGCTAGACCCACTGTTTTGATTTTAATTTGCAGTATTTAACAGGTAAAAGTGAAGAGGATAGAACAGCACGTCTGTCCAGCAATTCAAATGTTATATAGAACACCCCGTGGTCCAAGCTGGTGTTTAAAACCACTATGCAGAGACACCAAGACCATCAAGCCTTCCAGAGTGCTTTCTCTTCACATCACAGACCTGGTCGCTCACCTGATACACAGCATGTAGTGGTTGAGAAGGACTTTTGGCTTGAGACGAATCTTGATCAGGTTGGAGATAACTTCCATGTCCTCTGAGCTGTGTGTGTTGCAGTTCATGCAGACTGACATCAGCAAGTCCTGAGCTGGCTTGGTCAGCTGCACAGGANTCCCTGTCTGATAAAGGCAGCAAAATCCGACAAACCCTGGTACATGCATGGTTTCTCATAGTATGTCATAGACTGTTGGGAAAGCGATTGGTTACGCAGACAGATCACCAGGCTGACACTCTTACCAGTGCACGTAGTCCTTTGGAGCCAGCTTGCTGATAGATGGAACGACTGTGTGAAGCCACCAGACAGCATCTCGTTGGATAGCAGCAATTTGGTTCTGGAAAGAACGCAGCACTTCCAGGTCTGAAAAACAGTCAAGTTACAAACCACACACGTATCAGAACCTCGTCAAGGAGACAAGTGGGAGAGTGGCAGATAGTAACCAGGGCTGCAAAGTATCAACAGTAAAGTTGGGAGAGGTACACCGAACAACATTAAGCATCTCGGCACCAACAGCACACGTGCTTTGTTTTCTGCTTTGTTGTATTGCAACAAAGCCCTGGGATGCAGCATGGACAAATTAGCATTGTGAGAAGAGGACATCTGGTCAGTCACTTCAGTGCTACTCCAAAGGCCTGCTTTCTTAGCATTAGGTTAGCTTACAGCTAACCCTTCAGGCATGACCCTGTTCCTCAGTCCCCTCCATACACAGTACCCTCTCCCACCACTTCAATAGATATAAAAAGCACCTGTATATTCACCGAGCTACGCAAATGTCACATCTGCCAACTCTATCAACCTCAGAATGAAAGCACCCCCACGTCTCTATTCAAAATGGGGGCTTCCACCCCTTCCTAACATCAGCTGCAATGTTCCCCCAACCCCAGCACTGGCAGAAGGTATCTACCAAGCTGCCTGTCTTCAGAGATCCCAGGTGGTTCTGCTTACTCTTTTTCTCTCCTTTGTCCCAAGCAATTCCAGCCTCCTTCACCTGGGCTGTGATCCCAAGCATCATGGAGACAGCCAGCAGATCAGTTATGTGGATGACAAACCGCTCCTTAAAAGAAAAAACGAATTAGTTGAATCAGCAATACCAAAGCTGCCTTCTGGAAAAGTGTTTCATCACCAAAAATGACATTCACAGATGTTTGGAAATGGGATGTGGGACCATTGCTATGAAATGTGAGACAAACACTGACTCACTTGGATAACAAAGAGCAGAAGAAAGAATAGCCAGAAAAGCACATATGAAGAGCCCAGTACAGCACTGGTACCTTCAGCAGCACAAGGGTCAAAGGAAGCAGTACCTTGAATTCCATTTCTGCATATTGGGCCTCCTTCCGTTCCTGCATAAGACCCAGGCAGAAGGCCTGGAAGTTGATCTCATGTTTTGTCTGCTTTATGATCTCTCGCAGCAGGGCCCGTGCAGACCGCAGGTAATCATCCTTAGTAGTCAAAAGATCCTGGAACACCATTGCTAGGTACTGAGGTCATACAGAAAGAGAAAAAAAAAACTTTCAGTGGATTGTACTGCATCTATAAAATGAAAAAAACATAAGGATACAATGCTAGTAGTATGTCTGCCCTTCAGATCCCTGGGGAGCTATTACATTTGCCTCACAAAACTTCATTACCACAAAGTTGGCCACCCAGAATGCAGGAGTCAGAAAACACCCATGCACATTTACTCCTACAAGTGCAATAACGTAATTTCTAAACATTATGATACAGATCACACAGCCGACTGTGGAAAGGTCTCATGTGAGCCCCCAGTTCAACTTTGTCTCTCGGGTGGGGTTCTATGACCGCCAGCAGTCATACAAGACACTATACCTACCTTTGGAGCCTGCTCTGAGCTATGCTGAAGCACAGTATACAGGATCTGCATGTTGTTGGGATTTCTTGCATTTGACAGCTCATTGAAAATCACAAACTTAATTGTGGTGCCCAAGTTATCCCTGTGCACATTCAGCAGCTCTCTGCAAAAGACCAGATGTATCTGAGCTGAAGTTTCATTGCAGCTAGACCCACTGTTTTGATTTTAATTTGCAGTATTTAACAGGTAAAAGTGAAGAGGATAGAACAGCACGTCTGTCCAGCAATTCAAATGTTATATAGAACACCCCGTGGTCCAAGCTGGTGTTTAAAACCACTATGCAGAGACACCAAGACCATCAAGCCTTCCAGACTGCTTTCTCTTCACATCACAGACCTGGTCGCTCACCTGATACACAGCATGTAGTGGTTGAGAAGGACTTTTGGCTTGAGACGAATCTTGATCAGGTTGGAGATAACTTCCATGTCCTCTGAGCTGTGTGTGTTGCAGTTCATGCAGACTGACATCAGCAAGTCCTGAGCTGGCTTGGTCAGCTGCACAGGAAGAACAGCAAGGCTACAGTCACCTGCCACTGCAGGTCAGAAACCTAACTGGCACGCAGTTTGTGGCATTCCTGGCTGGATTCCAGACCAGGTCCAGGACTCCTGTGCTTCAATAGCTTCTGTACTTACCTTTGGATTCTGCAGCCACATCTCCAGTCTCTGCACAGCCATTTGCCGCACCTCTTTGTAGCCACAGGTTGCCGTCAGCAGTCGAAGGAGGTTCCTGGACACATTGTCCATTGGCTGGCGACGGTTCAGTTGGTCCCGCAGCATGTCTAGAACATATTCCTCCACGCTCTCTGCAAGGTCATCATACCTGGGCCACACAAACTACATTTTATTCTTCACTTTCACACAAGCCAGCCTGGTCACACTTTGCTGCGTGATACATCAGTATCCCTTCTGGTTTGTGGTACACGTTATAAACGAACAAAAAAAATCTGATGTTCAACACCACCTAGCAAGAGCCACGGAACAGCTAGTGCAGAGAGGGAGCTCCCTGCTGCAGAACTGCAAGAGTGGGTGAGCACAGA
The DNA here is from genome assembly GCA_013389865.1 of Piaya cayana. NCBI lineage: Eukaryota > Metazoa > Chordata > Aves > Cuculiformes > Coccyzidae > Piaya > Piaya cayana. The sequence continues at coordinate 80,301 of WAAB01025932.1, forward strand.
TTTGCCACATGGCTGTGTCAGAGGAGATGCTGTACCTGGGCATGAGCTGGCCCTCCTGCTCCGGGCTCATTTTCTCCTCTGCAATTAGCAGCTCACTCTGGCTGTCCTCCTCCTCCGTCATGGAAGGGTGTGGACTACTCCCTAAGAAAGACCAGCACACAGCATGCTTCATGAGACAACTCTTCTTTCTACAGATCACTCACTCATTAAGAGTTCAGCTTTTTTCAAGGATCCCCTTCAGCAACACTGCAGAAAGTCACAACCAGTGACACAACTTCCTCACACTATCACATACATGCACATTCCCCAAGCTTCTTTCACTGCCTGCTTCAAACATGACGTAGAACCTCAAAGACCAGAAAAGCATTGCCTGGAACTCAAAGTCTGGTCTCTGTCACTACATACAGTAACTAACTATTCTCACCAGTCAATAAGCTTACCAGGCTCCATTCTTTCCCTATCCCTTTGTTTCCGCTTCCCAAACATCTTCTTACCAGCACTAAGGTCCCCTCCACTACGTCCAGCTTCCCCATGCAAGAGCATGCTCTTAGGAGGCATCTTTGTGTTAAACGCTGTTTGGATGTTATCCACAAATGTCTTGCAGTGAGGGCTGTCCACCCAGATGCGCTCGCCTAAGGAGTCCTCAATGTAAACCTACAGGACAGAAAGCAGAAGACAACACAAAACCATGCTCAAGCCCTTTTTGTACCATTTAATCAGAGCAGTATTTATGAGCTTCCCAAGTCTGTATTTCTTTTAACTGTGAAGTAGGAAAGCAGCACGATCACTGCAAAGATGAAAAATGGAGAACAGATGACTGCAGGTAAATCACATAAGAGCAAAAAAACCAACCATCACATCCCAAGCTCTACTGGGCACCAACCCTCTCAAGCAGCAAAGCTGACTAAGCTTTACCAAAGTGTTTACAACCATTTCTACCATCAAAATACAGAAGCTGGCCTTTTAAAAGCTCAGAGTTTTAAAATCAACAGGTTGTGTTAATCCCTACAGACCAACTAGAGAGTAAGAAGCCTCTGGAACATTTCTAGCAGTACAGATTGTCCACAGCATCTCAAAAGGGAGCAGAGATAAGGCAACAAAAGGTAGAGGAGACCACAATGTTTCAACAACCAGTGGAGGTTTTCCTTTAATAAAACCAAGGACTCTGTTTTCTCCCTTATCCATACAGCATAGGGCCAAACTCCAATTTCTGTCTCCTCCAGCTGCATTCCCCACACTGGGTAACAGGTCACTACAACCCCTTCCCTTGCAGTGGGAATAAATCCTCTGCCTCTATCCTCCCCCCAACACAGGCAGCCTCCCCAGCCCTGGCCACTTTCACCCAGCCCGCTCACGTTCTGGCAGAAGCCCCCTTGGTTTAACAACCTTGACAAAGATCTCTGGCCAGTTCTCATCCTCTTCATAAGCTGCCATGAGAAGGTTGCAGGCCAAGACAGACACAAGGCTATTGCCTTTGGCTTTGAAATTGATAGAGGCATCTCTTCGGAGCAGGCTGCACAGCGCCTGGAATATCATCCAAAGGAAGTAAACTTTAAATACAGTTAAGTAAGAAAGGATACAGAAAAACTTTAGGAAATTAAATACGTATTGCAGCAGCTTGCCACAGAAGTGTGGTATTTACAAAGATGTGCAGAACGAGACCTCTGGCTTGAGAGGAACTGCAGCTCTGCTCCCAAGCCGGCACCAACATGTCAGCAAGCACAAGAGCCCCAATGGGGCACAGCCCTCACCTCAATAACTCCTTCAGTAGCAAATATGTTTGGTTTGATTTTTGCCAGGTACATGAGGCTCAGGTACAGAGTGGTATCGGGTTTGGCTCTGTTCATTTTCAGCTGCTTCACGGCTCCACACAGCACCCCTTCAATACGGTCGTCGTTGCCTTCTGCCTCTGCTGCCTCAATTTCATCCAGCAGCACCGTGGGGACAACTGCAATCATCCCCACATGGGTATCAGTATTTATCCTCATGCAAAATAACCCTTCTGGGGTGCTGGCAGAACCAGTCAACAGGAAAGCAAAGCATGGACCAGCTCACCATTAGCCTGTGCAATGGTTTTTCCCCACATAATTACTATTACAAGTTCTGTGTCACATCAGAAAATACCCCTTGATTGTTTTTTGATTTGTCTGTGTTAGGATACTCCTCTATCAATGCACCAAACACCAGAAAATGGAACGATGCTTCAAAGCCAACTAACATTCAAATCCTAAGTCTAATAAATAAGTATACGAATAAAATAACACAATGCAGACTCCAAGATTTACTCAGGGAGCCTTTTTAGATGCTGCTGTTACACAACTATCAGAGAGAATAAACACAACCCAATACTAACAGGAGAGAACACAGAATTGTGACTCCAGCCCTATACTCAGCAGAGGAAACCCTTAAGGGCAGCGCACAAATGCCTGTGTAGGGGTTTAGAAAAAGGCCTGAGGGATATATCTCCAGTGATAGGGAAACTGAATCTGCATCCTCACCCGCCTGACATGGCAGGAATGCAGTGAGCCCTCACCTTCAATCGGGATGACAGACGGCTCCTTGATGGAGGGCGAGATGGCTCGCTTCTCTGCCACAGCCGCCTCTGCCAGGCGTCCCAGAGCACTGAGGGGAGGTGTGGAGGAGAGCTTGGGCCGCTTAGTCAGGCCAGTCAGCCCCGCTGGGCCCGCCAAGGCAGCTGCCGCCTCCCTTTTACGCTCAGAGGGCAGCCCGGAGGGTGTTGTCTTCAGCAGCGTGACAGCAGCTTTGCCCTCACTGCTCTGCCCCTTGGAGCCCAGCGCGATGAAGTCTCCTGGCGGTGGGTGTGCTGCAAGGGAACAGCAGGGAGATGTGACAGCACGGTGACGTAAAAAGTAGCTGTTACTACAAAAAGTGGAATATTTTGATTTAAGCTAAAGCAGAGTTAAGTTCAATCAAGTAACAGTTTTCTGAAAGTCAGACAGAACATCCTCTGACAGCATGGGTTTTCGTAGTATGTTTTTTACAAATAGCGTTTTTCCAGACACTGTTACATCTTGTGCTCAGTCTGATCTGTGCTGAACAGGCATCTTCCAGAATCACCTGTTTGCAGCCCTTCCCCGTCTCAAACACAAAGCCAGGCAAAGAGCTGGAGCCAGCTCCAAACCGGCAAGAGATCTGACTGTTGTGAAGTTGATAATAACATTAAACGTAGTTCTCGGAAAGCAATGGAATGCCCTCCGTGCCCAGCTCCGGTCCCGCCGCTCACGCCCCATGGAGATCACTCCCTCCCGTTGCCCAGGCCTGACAAAGAGCTCTCACTTTCCAGAACTCCAAAAGGAGTCTTGGAAAGTTTATTTGCCGGCATTTCCAGGACCATTTTCGGGATCAACGGGGAGACGGGGGAGCGCCGGCGAGGCGCTGGCGTTACCCAGGACTCACCGGAGGGCTTGGGTACCGCGCTGGGCCGCCGCACGGCCCCCGCCTTCGGACGGTTCATGGTACCGCCGAGCGTAGCCCCCGCCGCCGGCCGGAAGTAGAGCAGTGGCGCTGCCGGAAGTGAAGGGTGCGCCCCGCCCCGGGGCAGTGCCTGCAGTCCCGCCCCCGCCCGCACAGCGCCCCCTGCGGGCGGGAGGGCGAGAGGGGCTGGGATCCAACAGACTGAAGGGTCGCCGGGAGGTGCGCACACCCAGTCCTGGGGTGAGTTCTGAGCCTCTCGCCACAAGGATGATAAGACTCTGGAGCGAGTCCAGAGAAGAGCAACAAAGCTGCTGAAGGGGCTGGAGAACAGGCCTTACGAGGAGTGGCTGAGAGAGCTGGGGGTGTTTAGCCTGGAGAAGAGGAGGCTGAGGGTAGACCTCATTGCTTTCTACAACTACGTGAAAGGTTGTGGAGAGGAGGGAGCTGGGCTCTTCTCCCAGGTGACGCGGGGACAGGACGAGTGGGAATGGCCTCAAGCTCCGCCAGGGGAGGTTCAGGCTGGACATCAGGAAAACAATTTTCACAGAAAGGGTCATTGGGCACTGGCAGAGGCTGCCCAGGGTGGTGGTTTAGTCCCCATTGCTGGAGGTGTTTAAAAGACAGGTAGATGAGGTGCTCAAGGGCATGGTTTAGTGGCAGATAGGAATGTTTGGACTCAGTTATCTAGGAGGTGTTTTCCAACCTCATGATTCTATGATTCTATGACTGAAAGTGGGGCTCTCAAGGGAATATGGGGACCCTCTCCCCCCATGCCACTAACCCCATCCCCATGTCACACTCCTAGGACAAGCTCTCCATACGCCTTTATTGCAGCGGGGACCGCAGATGCCCACACCTCGACCCAAACTGCTCACCCAGGGCCACATGGGACACCCGGCAGCCAAGTCCCCGCCCCACAGCCCCCATCCCTAGCTGTGCTGGAGAGGGGTCGTACAGCAGCAGGTGACAGTCCCCACCACCCACTCCATGGCAGCATCCCAGCCTTGAGGGCTGGGGCATCGAGCATCTCCTGAATAGGTGGTCTTGGCAAGGTGAGAGTCACCCACAGCCCCCCGCTCACAGCCACTGCAGAGAGAAGCCCTGGCTGAGGCTGAGGCCAAGGTTACTCACTGTCAGAACCTGTGGGAGAAGAGGAGACGTTCTGGGGTAGAGCCTCAGCAGGGAGATGCAGAGCATCCTTTTCCCTACCCAGCTTGGCTGAGCTCCACTCCCCTTGAAGAAAGGAGAACCACTCCAGAATCCCCACCCACCTCCTCAGCCACCAACCCTGAACAAGGGCTGGGGGAGGAGGGATGGAGACACCCAGGATGGGGCATCCCAAGATGGGGCCGTACCTGGTTGTCCAAGTAGGAGAAGGGCTTCTCCTTGCCATCCAGGAGGACCTTGCTGGGTGGCTCCTGCACCCCAAAGATGCTCAGTGTGCCAATGGTGACCTCAGTGGCCTCAGTGCTGGTGTGGAGGACAGTGGAGGTGAAGACGTTCTGTGGGAGGGGATGGCATGAGGTCAAGTTAGTCAGGTGCCACAGGACCCCTCACCCCCGCCCTTCTCACCACTTCCCACCTGCGTGACGTTGAACATGATGTAGGAGTAATTTCCCTGCTCAAAGGTGTCCAGGCTCTCGCCATCATCCCAGAAGAGGTCCCCCCAGGCAGTGGCATTCGAGGACAAGGCCACAATAATACACAGGGGGTTTCCTCGAGTTGCCTCACTGGTGGTTCCTGGTTTCTGGAGTTCAAAGACAAGGGTGCTGTAGGGCTGTGAGCACCCCGGATAGGGGGCCAGGAGCTGAAGTCCTGGTAGGAACACATGTTGTGGACAGTCCCCATGGAGGTGACGGGTGGATGCTCACCTGGGTGGGCAGAATGGCTCCCTCCCGGACATGCAGGTTGAGGCGCTCCAGGGGAGCTGACATCTTCAAGATCTCCCCGCTGCTGTTCACTGAGGAGCCCTGGGCAGGTGGTGATAAACATGGGAGTGAGGAAATTGGGGGCACAGTGGGGGCTTGGGCATGGATCTGGGGAGCAGCCAACCCCAAAACCCTCCTCCAGCAGGGCTTGCTGGGCTCAGGTATGGCCCCCCCCCCACAGCCCTGAGATGGTCAAGCAGGGACTATCTGACCACCATCCAAGTGTCGCAGTGCTCCTCACCGTGTAGAAGTCATACCACACGCCTCGGGGAAAGTAGCCTGAAACTGAGTCCACACCCGGCTCCAGCACTGGTGTCACCAGCAGGCTCCGGCCCCACAGGAATTGCCTGTCTAGCTCCAAGGTGGCCTCATCCTGGGGGAACCTATGGCAAATGAAGGCAACAGATGGAGGCCACTTCTCCATGATGCAGCCTAAGTGCTTCCCCAGCTCCCAGCGGGGATGCACTTACTCAAAAAACAAGGGCCGAGCAACAGTGTCCCCTTGCAGGTGGGCACGGTGGAACAGGGTGTAGAGGAAGGGCAGGAGGGAGTAGCGGGTAAGTAGCACATCCTTCATGGCTGTCCTTGCTGCTGGGCTGAACACTGTTGGGTCCTGGGCCTGGGGGAGATGCAGGGACTCAGTGGCCACCTCATCTCCATCCCTGCCAGGCATCCTTGTTACCATGTGCCCTCCCACAACCTGTGTCCCACGTCCCATATGCCCCATTCCATATCCCGCATCCCACCGCTGAGATGCCTCCCACCAGGTGCACTGCCCTAGACCTTCTCGTTCTGGGTGTTGTGGTTGCGAGCGAAGGGGTAGAAGGCGCCAAGCTGCATCCAGCGGGTGCACAGCTCCTCCGAGGTGCTGCCGGAGAAGCCACAGATGTCCGCCCCAACCAGTGGGATGCCAAAGAGACCGAAGCTCAGCAGCCCTGTGGATAATGATGGTCAGCAGAGCGTAGGGAGATTTATAGGTGTTTCCAAACAAGCAGACAGCTCAATGGAGCTGAGGATGTTGGGAGGGGGTCTGTGTGCAGCTCATACCACCCACCTGGGATGGAGTAATACATGTCTTTCCACTGGCTCCGATTGTCACCCAGCCAGTGCCCCGAGTACCTGCCCTGGCTGGGGAAGGTGGAGCGGGAGATGACAAAGGGGCGCTTCCCCAGGATCTGGATCAAGGCACTGGAAAACAATGGGAAGACTTGCAGGCAGGAAGTGAGAGCATCACACCAAGAGCTCATCTTACCCGACAATGGTGAAGGGAGAGATCTGGCCCCAGGTCAGCCCTGTGGTGCCAGAGGGTCAGCCCAGGTGGTACAGGGAAGGTTCAATACCAGGACCAGCCTCACCCCTCCAGAGCAGTGACAGCTCCCAGCCCTCTGCTGGGTTATTCCCATCCTGGAGGCTGTGAGCAGCCAGAGCATCTCCCCTTCAGGTCAGTACTCAAATCCCTGTTCTTTTCCAACGCAATCCTAAGCAGCAGGAGTTTGTGCCATTCCCTCCCCAGGCCAGTGGGAAGTAGGATGCTTGGGTACCTTGCTGTAGCTTTGGCTTCCATCAGCCCGTAGAGGTTGTGGAGGTTGTAGTGCACCGAAGCTTTCTGCTTCGCTGAGGCACACACCGTCTTTGCAGAGATGGAATTGCCCAGTATGGCTGCCAGGAGGGAGATCCCCCATTGGGAGGTGGCAAGACCAGATCACAGGGAACACAGATGCCCCATGTTTACTGGCTCTGGGCCAGCCCTCCCATACATAGGAGCCAGTCATGCTGCCAACCCAGCACAAAGAACTCATGCAGACAGTTCTATCCTGCACCCCAACATGAGCCCAACAACCGTGTGAGGCTTGGGCACAGATATCTGCACACAGAAGTAGGAATGGAGAGGTTCAGGGTGTAAAGCAGAGACGTGTCTCTTAAGAATGTTTTTCTCCCACAGCACTCAGCTACCAGTGATCTCAAAGTATGTGGTACCCACCGGCCCAGACTTATATTTCATCTTCCTTCCTACCTGGGGTATAGGGTGGGCTGTCGAGCTCTCCTGGGGGGCAGCCATCTTCAGACCCATCCATGAAGTTGGATGGCTCATTCATGTCCTGAGCAAAGAAAATCAAAGCAATTTAAAGAATATATTTTGGGGATTAAGCACATAAACCTGGAAAAGCTGCAAGTGAGGAACAGATGATCCTGCTGTGACATACACTGGGTGTAAGTATGGAAGTAAACAAGGGGGCAAGGAGGGACTTACAATCCAGAGGCCATCAAAGGGCACATGGGCATGAAAGCGCTGCAGGTTCTCCAGCCACCATTGGTGCGTGTCTGGGTTGGAGAAGTCTGCAAAGGCAGTGAAGCCAGGCCAGACCTGTAGGGAGACCACAAAAGCATGAGTTCAGCAGACAGGGGGCTTACAGGGGTGGCCACGAGGAACAGGGTGCTATGGGCTGTGAGCATGAACAAAGGACCAGGGGGTGAAATGGGCAATGAGACAGAAGATAAACACAGGCTGACTGCTTCAAGTTCTGGATGCTGTACACACGGCATCCCTCCTGTCTCTGTGGTACCTGTGAGCCTCAGGGTGCTGGGGAACTCCCCACAGCTGGGCAGGCAGCAGGAGCTGATGGAGCAGCTGCTCTGCCTCTGTTTGCATGAGCCCTGACACCATCCAGGCTAGGTTACATCAAGGAAGAGCTCTGGTTTCTTCACACTTTCCCTCACTCCAGGAACTTGGACAATTCATTTTTCACCAAGTTTTCAGGCTGCATTAAAAGCACCCTCCTTGTAGATGGCAAGGGAGAGCTGGGGGGTGCTGGGGAAGTGGTGGGACAAACAGGTTGGGAACTTCTGATACGCAGATCTGGAAGTGTGTGTCCATTGTGGACAAACTTCCCTCAGCCAAGAAATGAGAAGGGAGAGAAATCAGATGACTGGCCTTGGGCAGCACCGCCAACTCTGTCAAGCTCACATGACTTCCACGGGCTCCTCTGCTGGACAGAACCTGGCTCCTGGGGCTGGTAGAGATGCCAGGGGGTGACACGCAAGGCCAAGGGCTGAGCCAAGCTCTGGCAATAGTCCTGGAGAGGTTCCTCAGCTGCTTGGCTTTCCCTACAGTGCTATTGCACAACCCCACAAGGCTGGGATTTTCCCCCAGAGCCCCTTACCTTCCCGATGAGCGGCTGCCCTTGGGTGGTGTTGAGGAACAAGCCCCGTCTCAAGCCTTCATCAAAAGGCCAGTAGGAGCCGTGAGGGTTGGTGCTGCTGATGCCAGGATCCTGGGGACAGAGCAAAAGGTTAGCGCCTTTTCCACCAGGCCATGGCCCCCTCCCCCTGACAGGCCGGTGTGATTCAGAGAAGATGACAATCCAGACAGTCTTAGCCAGAGCCCACGCAGAGTGGCTGTTTTCCCCAAGGGGAACAGAAACTTGCTTCAACACTTCCAGGCATATTTTCTAAAATGCCACTTCTGCAAGTCCCCAGGACCTGTTAGAGCATTTTGGGAAGGGGGGAACAAATATAAGAAATCTTGTGCTTATGCAAGAAACTTGGGGTCACAGCTGGGCTCGGGCCACAATGGGGAATTCATCAGGGAGGAAACTTGACTTCTCCCTCCCCAGGATGCCCTGATCCCCACTGCCCCTAGCACACAGAACCCACACACCCCCTCTCCTCGCAGAAGTAAGAGATCATAGATGGGTCACAACATCACAGCACACAGGGGGATGTAGGGGCACTCAAGCCAAGCACCTACAAGTTCAAAAGCCTGACTCATGGTTCCTCCATTCTTTTGCTCACGGGGCACAGAGGCATCCTTGCACTTCTGCTACAAACAGGAGCACAGCACAAGAACCTGGCCTGTGCCTCCTTGGCCTCTGTATTAGTGAGATTTCCAGTGGCAGTTTGCAGATGCATGCCCAGCACTACGGATCAGCCACGCCCCAGCACCTTGGATGCTTAGCCAGGGTGGTGAGCATCCCTTACATCTCTGCTTTGCATCCCAGCTCTGCAGCAAAGGCAGTAAAGGGCAACAGAAGGGTGAGTACCAAGATCATAACGTAGCGCTGCCCGTGTTTGTGGAGGTCTTCCACCAGTGAGGGGAGTGAGGCAAATTTCTCATGATCGAAGGTGAAGTCTCGGTATCCATCCATGTAATCAATGTCATTCCACTGTGCATCCTGCAAGACAGAGGCTCAGCGATGGGCTGACAGAGCCTGGACTTTCCCTCCCTAGGTCTAGGGAGTTACCTGGGGGATCTGGTAGTTCCTCATGGCTCTCACGGTTTGCCAGGTCTCATTGCTGGATCCATAGCCCCAGCGGCAGAGGTGGAAACCAAGTGCCCAGAGGGGTGGCATGGCAGGGAAACCTGCAGCAGGAGTATGGAAGCATGAATGGGGTATTCCAAGATGACAGCAGCATTTCATAAGGATAGGAGGGGAAGGGGGGAAGGGGGAAAAGATGTGACCACTGCCCCCTAACGCGCTGGAAGGAATGGGGCAGTGGATGGCAGGGGACTGCTGACCCTTCCCCAGCTGGAAGGGCTGGTGGGGATGGTGGTGAAACTGGGGCGAGACAGGGATGGGGTGCAGGGAAGTTGCGCCCAGACAGGCACAGTGGCATGTGGGCACTTACCTATCACCTGCTGGTACTGCTGGATCACCATGTTGGGATCAGGGCCCAGGAAGATGTAAAAATCCAGCACCCCTCCAATGGTCCTCCAGGTCAGGCCCGGAGCTGGCTGTAGGGCCACCTCTTTGTGAGGAGGGGAGACAAAAAGACAGTGAAAATCAGGTAGCAACCCCCAGACCAAATGCCCACGGCACGGGCCAGGCAGCAGCCTCTGGCAGGGGTACAGAGAAATCCCTGCCTTGCACTCGGTGGATGCTAAACAGGCACCTGGACACTTAAATAATCACAGCCCAAGAAGATCACTTATTTACACACAGAGAAAGCTCACTTTCTTAAAAATTTACCCTTTAAGCCCAAAGCTGTGCAATTCTCCCCGTGTAGTCAAAGCCATGTAGCACATCCAGGGCTTTCCTTCATGTTCTCCCCCAAATCCCTTCCTAAGTGAAGTGAGAGTTACTTGTATGAGCCCTTGAGCCTCAAACTGCACCTCCTGTGAGCTCCTTCTTGGGAGCATTGCTGCAATAAAGCTGAGCACAGCTGGAGCTTCGAGAGCCTGTGCAGCATCGGCCCAGCTGGCTGCAAGCGGCAACTGCTGGGAGGGCCGGGTGGCTGCCAGTGCTGTGCCTGACAGGGCAGAATCCCGTGGGAGCTGCTGTGTTATCAGCTGGCGCACACAGGCAGATCCCAGAGCCGCATCTGGCAGAATACAGCTGGGAAGATTGCAGGTGACAGACAGCATCTCTGGCTGCACCCCAGACACACCACGCAGCCGGGCCTGGGGGAAAGGCCATTTTGGGTGGAGAGGGAACAGGCTCGGACCTTCACGTGAGGGACTTGCTTTTCCGACAGCAACTTGGCAGCTGGGCGTGTGGTTAAACTGCTCGGCAGTTGCTAAAGAGCCTCGCTGTAGCCAGGAAACAGATGGCTATGCTCAATAACGGAGCCATCAAACCACATCTTTCCCTTTTATGGCTTCCTCTTGCCCCACGTTCCCAGACTGGCCACTCGGGGAGCTCCCATCTGCCCCCACCTGCTGGGTTCTCCTCCAGGGACAAGCTGGCCTAGAGTGCCTCAGGACACCTACCCATCGCGTTGCTGTTGAGGAGAAAAACCCCGTGAGCATCTCCACCCTGCTCCATCATCAGGTAGAAGGGGTGAGCACCATAGAGGTTAAATGATTCCTGGAAAGAGAAGTTGCTGGGTGAGAGAGCAGTCCAAGGCAAAGCAGGAGAGCTCCACATCACTGTGGGCAAATAAAGGGCCCTGAGTTGTATCTGCTGACCGACATGATTCACCACCTAATCAGGCATCTGTCACCCCACTGTGGAGGACAAAGCAAGAGATGAGGAATGATTTGGAGCTGGCACTCAAGATCATGGGAGACTCCTTCTTCCTCACAGCTTGGGGGCTACTATTGAGCTAGGCTGGGTGAAGGGGAAGCCTCCTGCCTCACCACAACCTGTTGCTTGAGTGGCAGGGTGGAGCAGAAAACACCCAGGGCCCTTGGAGTGTCAAGGGCATTTTGCAATTGCTCTGAAATTCTTCCTGGCACATACCTGCCTATCAGCCTCAACCACCCTTTGCTTCTCCCAACACCACTGCCCACTCCTGCCATGCTTTCCCAGGGCTTGGCTTGTACAATGTGCTGGAGAGAGGTACCCCTGTCCTCACACCCTGCACCACTGCGGGAAGAGGGGAGATGGTACCGTGGGGGGCACATCGCGTGCCCACAGCGTGAGAGTGTTCCAGTCCAGGCTGTGCAGGAGGGTGCTGCGGTGCTCCCCCAGCCCATACAGAAATCTGGATGGAAGAGATGTGGAGATCTGGAGAAACTGGTCGGCGAAGATCAAGGGGGCCACAGTAGTGTTGAGCCTGTCCAGGTGATACCAAGGGAAACAGCAGGTCAGGAGGGGATGCTGGGATCCACTGGGATACATTTGCCTATGAACAATTTCCCCCTATCCTCTTAAAGTATCAAAAAAACCCAGCACAGCAGCCTACATCCCACCTTTCATCTAGCCCAAATATCTTGGCCCAGGTGGCAAATTTGGGTCTGGCTGGATGCAAGGCACAGCCTGAGCCTGAACCAGCCTGACCCAGTTTGGTGTAGCCTTCCCTCTGACACCAGAAGTTTGTGCCCCAGGTTATTATTAACCACCAAGGCAATGTGGTGGCAGTTTCTCAGCCTGTTGTTGCTGATAAGCAGCTCCCAAGTAACGTATGGACCACAGGCACCAGCAAATGGGAAGGAGGAGGAAAGGATGGGATCTCAAAACACCCTGGCCATACGTCAACCGGTCACTGGTGTTCACCAATGGCTTCGTGTAGTCAAAGCCATGGAGGTGACAGAGAGACCTACAGCAAAGCCGCCCACAGTCCTTTTCCACAAAAAGCTTGGAACTGTGGGTGTCTGTATAGCTTGGACTGCCAGGGAAACCCAAAAGCAGGGGGAAACAGGCAAAGCCACAACCCTTTAGTGGCCCTTTCCTGGTTCCTTATCAGTAACACTTTGAGGACCAGCACAATATTTGGCTGCTGTAGGTCCTGACAAGGGTACTGGGAGGCTTTTGGAGAGGTGCTCACCCCTGTTCATCCCACTCAGCCCTGCCATGGCCACCACAAGCACGTGGTTACCCTATGGGGCTGGGAAGCCACGTGCCGCTGCATGCCCATGTGAGCATTTCTGGAAAGATGATGAATAATAATTACTAGCTGGAGACCACATAGTGCGGTTTTCCCTAGCAAAAAAACTTTGGGAAGCATGCTGGATCCTGCCTATGGCAGTGAGCTTTCCCCCAGCTGCTGTGGGATGTGAACAAAGTGGATTCTTACAGCACAGTCCCTGTTGCCTTGCGCCGCAGCAGCATGCCAAAGGGGGACCGGGAGAAGTCCAGGCTGTAGATGGGATTTTCTGCTCTCTTCGTCACCCGGGGAACGTCAAGGGGAACCTCGTACCGTGGGTTGGCTGCATCCGTTATCTACAAAAGGGAGAAAACGTGCTTCTTAGGACCAAAAGGGAAAAGGGCTGGAGATACTCATTGAGGCTACATACAAACGTGCCTAGAGCATGGTAGCTTCCAGACTGTCTGAGCAGGGCATTGGTCACCTACAGGATGGAGAGTGCAGGGGTGTGGGAGCACAGTCATGAGTTCTAGAAGGCAGTTATGGGGAGCTCACCTTGATGTGCAGCCTTGTGTCTGTCTCAAATTCCACATCCAGCCGCAGCACCTCGATGTCATGGGGATAATAGGCCTTCTGCTTCCGCACCAGCAACCCCACCATACCCAGTGCTGTCCAGTTGAGGCTCTCCAGGTTGTAGCTGGGGAAGTCAGGGGGATAGAAGCACCAAGGCACCCCCTGCTTGCCCTCCACTGGTGGTGGGCTCTCAATGAAGCAGCACCCCCGGCTTTCACACAGCTCCTGGGTCACCACCACACTCCGTTCTGGGTAGCAGTCAAAGCGGTGGCTTTCAGGTACCAGGAGACATTCAGGAGGTGGTGTGGGTCCAGGCCAGCCCCTTGATACTTGCCGCAGCACCCAGACAGTGATGGTGCTCAGCAGCACGGCGGTCACGAGAAGGCCACTGCCTACCCACCACGAGGTCAGCTTCCCACGGCCAGGGGGTGCTGGGGTGGCCCCTTCCTCCTCCACACACTGTGCTGCTGGCTGTGCCACTGTCGTTGTCAGCTTCTGGTACGACTTCATTGTCCTGGTGCTGGAGCAAGGAGATGGAAGCAGGCTGGAAGGAGGCAGAGAGGGGGAGCTTGACTGAGTCTCAAGGACAGCTTCACTGCTACTGACGCCCACAGTTCAGACAGAACCTGCCCACCTCTGCCTGCCTCAGCACCCTGCACTGTGATGTCTGCAGCCTTGGCCAAGATGCACTCAAACTCGGCAAAGGATGGTTTTGCCAGAGCGTGGGTAGACACTGCCGCACAACTCTGTCAACCTCAAGGGATATAGCATCATCCATCTGAACCCCACTTGCTCTCAGAGGGTGGTAGAGTGGCCTCTTAGGGAGTTTTTCCCAGGTCTGAATTTACAAGATGCAGCATTTCTGGAAGCTACAAGCAAAACTGAGCTCCCCCTGCCTGTTGGAGCAGAACTGTGGTGCTTGTAACTGCAGGTCCACGGTGCGGAGCATCATCTACTCTGAGCATCCTCTGCTCAGCTCTGAGTATCCTTTGTCAGCACCAAAAGCCCTGAGTCAGAGCTTTTAGCCTTGGGGAGGGCTAGGCAAGGGACGGCAGAGAATATGCCTTCAGGTTTTGCCTCCCACTGATAAAATCTGATTTTAACAATCCCTCAGGCAAACGTCTTCCATGGAGAAGACCCCCGTGCTTAAGAGACCCCAGCACCTTAAATAAGAGATACAACTTTCTTCCCTGCATCTCCTGCCCACACCGCAGGCACTCAGACCCTGCTCACCTCCACCCCGCAATCTCCAAAACCTCAGCAAAACGGCTCTACCCGAAGAGCAGATTTTACTCCCCTGCAGCCCTTCTCTGGCTCCGGCACCGAAATGGCTCAACCTGCCAAGGGCCTGGCTCCAAGGCCACCCCCGAGTCCCCCCACGCAGCGCCTCGGCCTTAACGCTACTGCCTGTCGCTTTCCCACGCGTGGGTGACACCCAGGGGAAGGCGAGGGGGGCGGCATCTCCCACCCCCCAACCCCGCACCCCGCATGCGAACCCCGGGCAGCCACCAGCCCATGCCCTCCATGCTCCGGCCCGCGATGTCGCCCTGGCGGGGGGGTGGGAAGCGAGGGGACACGCACGGGGACAGGCGGGGGGGTCCCCAGCAGGCGTCGCGCCCCGGGTCCCCCCAGCCCAGGGCTTACGCACACGTGCCTCCCCTCGACTTTGGGGCTGCGGGCAGGGCGGGCGCCCAGCGCTGGGCTCCGCCGTAAACACCCGACAAGGCGCGCGGCTCCTACCGCTTCTCTCTAGTAGCAGCGCCCCCAAACTCGCCTCTGCTCTGGAGGCTTTGTGGGTTCTCTTTAAATATACGTGTTATTCTCAATGCTATGGAGCGAGTCCAGAGAAGAGCAACGAAGCTGGGGAAGGGGCTGGAGAACAAGTCTTAGGAGGCGCGGCTGAGGGAGCTGGGGTTGTTTATCCTGGAGAAGAAGGACTGAGGGGAGACCTCATTGCTCTCTACAACTACCTGAAAGGAGGTTGTAGGGAGTAGGGAGCTGGGCTCTTCTCCCAAGTGACAGGGGACAGGACAAGGGGGAATGGCCTCAAGCTGCACCAGGGAGGCTTAGACTGGATATCAGGGAAAAAAAATTCACAGAAAGGGTCATTGGGCACTGGCAGAGGCTGCCCAGGGAGGTGGTTGAGTCCCCATCCCTGGAGGTGTTTAAAAGACAGTAAGACAAGGTGCTCAGGGACATGGTTTAGTGGCAAATAGGAACCATTGGACTGAGTGATCCAAGAGGTCTTTTCCAACCTGGTGGTTCTGTGATTCTATTTGAAAGCCCCAAAGGAGGAGAATATGGGAGATTGATGATTTTTTAGACATTTCTGAGCCTAGATGCACACAGATTACCAAACCCCAAAGTATTTATTAATTAATTAATTCCCAACCAGTAGCCCAGCTCCTACCACTCCTCTCTAGTAGCAAAGCCTCCAAGCTCACCTCTCCAGTGGTTCCTCTGCTCTGGGTGCTTTGAGTTTGTTTTTTTTTAAATATATGTATTATAATCGATGCTGTTGAAAGCCTGAGGGGGAGAATAATGGAGATTAGCGATTTCTTAGATTTTTCCCAGCTGAGATGCACGTAGGGTCTCAAAACCCAGAGTAAATGTCTCTCCCTAATTTTAGGGTGAGAGTGCTCTACGCAAAACAGCGTGAATGAGGTGCCTGTGCTGAATCCCACACCACAGCTTTGGGTACTTGTGATGCCAGATGCGTTTTGAGCACATAATGGGTGAGCTAGACCCACAACCTCCCACATTTCACAAAACAAAGCCGTTTTTCCACCCAGGTTTTCACCAGAGGTCCTTTCTCCTATGCACTCCTGTTCCTGTAGTTAACAAGCGTATATAACGGTACACTCCCTGCCTAGTTTTCCCCACTCTCAAGGGACTGGAGAGCTGCTCCTCCTTTACTGCTGAAGGCCACCACAGTCTAAAGGTCAACAGACCTTTGGAGTAGAGTTGCTTTCCCCAGGGAATGAAAACAGAAAGAGATATGAACAGGATGGTTCCCCCAGCAACAGAATTTCAGGCAACATGACACTCCTGTGCCCTGTGTGATCCACCAAACCCATGTTGTTGCAAAGACAGGGAAAAATACCCCAATTCCAGTGAGCCCCATGCATGGGCCTGTCACCACAGAGGGCAAGATTGCCACTCAGGATGCAGCCAGGGCACCCCTCCTACCTACATTCAGGGCCCACCATCTTGTGTTTGTCTCTCTGGATGATGCAGGATGGCTCCAGCCACTCCTAGTTATTACAGCCACTCCTGGTTATTGCCATTTGGAAAAGTCACGGGGGCAGGTGGTCATGATGGGGACAAGGGTGGGCCAAAGGCTCCCACAAGCACCATCCTTCTCCTTGCTTGTCTTGACTCCTTCAGCCACCAGAAACTCGCCCAGGATGAAAAAAAAACCAAACTGGAGACAAACCTCAGAGGGGACCACAGGTCTGAGCTCACCTTGTCCAAGGTTTTCAACCAGAGTCTGCAAATCTAGGAGAGATGAACACACACGCTGCTTCAGTCACACCAGGTGGCAGCTTCATGCCATTGTCTGGGAACTTTAACCAACCTCATTAGCTCAGTTCTAATAAAAACAAGGGTTTCTTAACAGCAGGGAGGTGCGTCTGCCTGAACCCTGCCTCAGACAAGGCTTACTCCAGCCACATAGACCTGGGGCTCCTTGTGTTTTACAGTTCTAGTTGTGCAAAGGGAGCATCAAAAGCCAGGATCTTACGCAAAGCCTCGACTATGGCCCTTAGATCTGCTCCAATGAAGACTTTTTGGCCCTGAGGCTGCAAAGTACAAATTGTATGGGCCTGACACAGACTTTCTAATATATTAGAGTTACAAACAACAATAATAATAAAAACAACAATGGTTTGGGTAGGAAGGGACCTTAAGGATCATCCAGTTCCACCCCCTGCAATGGGCAGGCACACCATGGGATCAGGCTGCCCAAGCCCCATCCAACCTGGCCTTGAACCCCTCCAGGGAAGAGGCTGTGACAGTTTCTCTGGGAAACCTGTCCCAGTGTCTCACCACCCTCACGGTGAAGAAATTCTACCTTGTGTCTAGTCTCAATCTGCCCCTCTCCAGCTTATAGCTGTTCCCTCTCATCCTATCTCTACAAGCCTTTGAACAGTCCCTTCCCAGCTTTCTTGCAGCCCCTTCAGGTACTGGAAGGTCGCTCAGAGCCTTCTCTTCTCCAGCCTGAACATTCCCAACTCTCAGCCTGACCTCTATGGGAGCTGCTCCAGCCCTCGGATCATCCTTGCTGCCTCCTCTGGACCTGCTCTAACAGCTCCATCTCCTTCTTACGCTGAGGATCCCAGAGCTGGACAGAGTCCTCCAGCTGAGGTTTCATAAGGGAGGAGCAGGGGGGACAAAATCACCTCTGCCCCTCTCCAGTTTACCCCCACAGGCCTTTGTAAACAGCCCCTCCCCACCTCTCTCGTAGCCCCTCCAGGCGCTGGCAGGTCGCTCTAAGGTCTCCTCAGAGCCTTCTCCTCTCCAGGCTGAACAACCCCAGCTCTCCCAGCCTGTCCCCTTCCTTCACCCGCTACAAACCCCCCTCCTGAGGAGACCCCGGCGCTCGGAGCTCCTTGTTTTGAGGCGGGGGGGGGGGGGGCGAGGGGCGTACGTGCGGCTGCGGCCCCGCCCCCCGCGCGCGCCCTTCCCCATGAATGAACCGCGCGGGCGGGTCCCGGCGGTGACGCGCCATGCCGGAAGCGGCGGGGGCGCTGGTTGGTCGGCGGCGCGGAGGGGGTGGGGGGGGGTGTAGGG
>WAAB01025932.1:98282-113697 GCA_013389865.1 Piaya cayana
GGAAGACGGGGGCGCGCGCCGCCGCCCGTTCGGGATTGCGGGGGGTTCGGGGAGGAGGGGGGTGGTTCGGAGGAGGTGGTGGCTCGGTCCGGTCCGGCTCGGTCCGGTCGGGCGGGGCGGGTGAGATAAAAGTGCTGAGTCACCACCGCGCCGGGCACGTGGTGCCGCCGCCCCTCGCACCGGGCGCTGCGCACGTGGGGCCCGGCGGGGGGAACCGGGGGGGCGGCAGCGGCAGCACCGCGAACCGCGGCCGGGGAACCGCGGGCACGCCTTCCCCCCAACCTCGTGTCGCTCACCCGCCCTGCGGGGCTGGGGCCCCTCGGGAGGGGCAAGGGGTCGTCCCCCCCCGGTGGACGCGGGGTTGGGGTCCCCTGTCTGGGGTGCAGTAGGTTCCCCCGTGGACGTGGGGCTGGGGTCTTCTCGGGAGGGGCAAGTGGGTCCCCGCACATCTCCGTGGACGTAGGGCTGGGTTCCCCCCACACCCATAGGGTCGCGGGGCTAGGGGTCCCCTCGCGGGGGGCTGATGGGTCCCCCCGTACCCCTGTGGACGTTATGCTGGGTTCCCCTCGAGGGTGGTCAGCCGGGTCCGCCCGCATCTCTGTGGTTGAGGGGCTGGGGTCCCCCCACACCCCCGTGGACACAGGACTGGGATCCCCCTGGGGGTGGCCGGTGGGTCCCCCCCCCATCATTCTTAGGGTTGTGGTGCTCCAGTCCCCTCTGGAGGAGTCAGTGATTCCCTTCGCACCCCTGTGGACGTGGGGCTGGGGTCCCTTCGCATCCCTGTGGATGTGGGACTGGGGTCCCCTCGAGGGGGGCCAGTGGGTCCTCCCGTATCTCTATGGATGGGGGGCTGGGTTCCCCCCACATCCCTAGGGTTGCAGGGCTGGGGTCTCCTCGGGAGGGGTCTCTGTGTCCCCCAGCTGGGCTGTGCTTCTCTCTCCTGTTGTGATTGTTTTTGTGCTTCCCCCTCCCCAAGGATGAGCGCGCAGCCTGCCTCTGCCTTTGAATGGCTCTTAAAATACATGTGAGGAAACCTGTTGTGACGCCGCACGCTCCGCCAACTAAAAATAGCTGCTTTTGTAGTACGGAGGGAGCTGGGACACCGGGCAGCGCGGTGTGGCCGTGGTGGCGGGCACCGTGAGCCGCTCTCTGCCCCACGTTATCGGGTGGGAAGCAGTGTCCGGGCTCCTCGCTGCCTGTGGGGTGTGATGGGGTGTTTAGTACTGACATGGGGTTTATGTTTATGGGCTTGGAAGAGGGAGAAGCATGTTATGTGTTCTAACTGGCCCTGGAGCTGGCAGGAGGGGTGTGGAGGAGGGCAGCCCTGAAATTGGGGCGCCCTGTGCCTGCTTGGGGACATTCCAGTGGGACGAAAGGGGATGGTGACACTTTAGGAGTGGGTGCTGTCACGGGACAGTGTGGGGATTTAGTCAGAAGTGGGGTGGGTGGGGGAACCTCTTCCAAGCTCTCTGCGAGGGCCGTGGTGTAAGCCAGGGAACATCCAGGCCACCAGCGAGGGGAACTGAGATCACCAGCCTCTCGTGGTGTGTCAGGGTCTGTTTGAGAAACACCTTCCTCCTCCTCTTCCTCAGGCTGAAAGCCCGCTCGGCTCCCTTGCGGGCCGCTCCTGGAGGATTTATTTCGCAGGTTCTGCTGAAAGCAGGCCATGAGGTCCCGAATTAGGAACGAGCCCCCTTTGGGCCAAGTTGTTACCGAAAAGGGAAAGGCCTCCATGTTCACTTTCACCTGGCCAGCCCCTGCTTCACCAGCACAGTCATAACGCTGAGCTGGGACTGCGGAGGCGGGGGGGAGCCGGTTGGAGGAAAGTGTTGCCCCACAGAGCTGCACACCTCTTACTGGCACTTTCAGTCTCCGTAAGCTCTGTGAAGAAGCGGAGCTCTGCACCCTCCTACCCTGGCATGTTGTGCTGTGGCACTGTCAGGGCTTTTAGCAGCAAGTGAATTTACCTTGTGATTGTCACTGATGGAATAGATGCGTGTTCTGTGCTTTCCCCTCTCTCCTTCCGTGTGTACGCAGTAACTGCCTGCGGAGAAGCCTTTCTCATGCAGTCACTTCCTAGAGGTGATGGACGCCGTGGTTGCCCAATGGCAGCACGCAGGGCTGCGCGGCACCGGAGTTAACTCTGCTCGTACCCGGCAGAGGTGCCGGATCACAGTCCGGTAGCAATGAGGTGATGGCCATGAGACTGGGGCGTGCGGTGACCCTCACTGTCAGGGCACCCTGCCTGCTTCTGTGGGCTCTGGGCTGGTCAAGGGCTTTGCACTTGAGCCGTGTTGGGTTTCCTGGTTATGTTCCATCAGGCTTGTACTCACAAGCGTTTCTGAACCTGAGGCAGAAATTTGTTAGCTTTTTTTTTCACTTGCCTGTCAAGGACAGTGTGCTTTGTCATGTTTCATCTCATTTCTGTGCTGTTGCCCGTCTCGGCAATCTGTTGCAGCTAAGGAGTTCGGTACTATTGTGTGCCTCCTGCAAGGGAAAAATACAGATCAGCTTGATACGCTCTTATTTCCATTGACATTGGAAGATGATTAATGGTATGGAATGTGTTGCGGAACTTGGTATTGAAAATATCTAGCTGTGCGAGATGTTTGGGAAGCGTAGAAAGGACAACTGGGAGCAGTGCCCCCCTCGGCACGTTGGGGTTTGTGGGATAAGCTTGCTTACTGATCGTTTTTGTAAACATCCAGCTGTGAAATACTTGAGTGCTGCTAGCACTTTAATTACCAGGAAGTTTCAGGCTCAGCACCCTGTCGAGATGAACAAGCACTTTCCGCTTCTATCTGAGCTGTTGTTTCAGGCTATCTTCAAACTCGGGTTTCAAGAAGACTCAAAGACTTGGAAGACTCAAAGTCTTCCAAGCATGAAACAAGCAGAAGTGATGCAGCGCTCTGTGACCACCAGCACAAGAGCTGGCAGGGGAAAGGGCAGTAATGAGAGTGATTACCCTGCCGCCAAGCTCCCAAGTGGAGGGACAGGTTGTGTAGCAAATCCCAGCGCTCTGTGATACAGCAGGACCCTGAATAGCAACGCTGTTGTGTTCCATTATTAGCAGTCGGTGAAGATGTCCAACTCCGTGGCTGGCATGTAGGGTCAGGAGCAGTCAAGTCAGGAATCCCAGCTTTGCCCCAGGATCTGTCTGTACGTCCAAGCAAGTTATTAGCTGCTCTGTGGCTCAGCTTGGCTGTCTGGAGTAGATGCATCTCTGGGCTTGTGACGCTGAGGCGTAATTCTGGTGTAGCTCTGTCACCGCGTTTTATAAGCGCATGATGGAAGAAATGCTGGGTGCTTGTCAGTACTGGGGCTGTGTGCTGCGTACCTTTCCCCTTCAGCCACCTCCTTCATGGATTTTCTGAGGTGACACACAAGTGTACCCTTCTGGCACTCTGTATCCTCTGCTCCCTAACCACAGACGCTCTGCAGCATCTGACTAGGTTGTTTACCAAACCACTGAAGACTGTCTGATCTGTGTCCAGGCTTCCCCAGAGAGTGCCTCAGAGAGCTGTGTCCTGGCAGCCCTCAAATGTGCTCTGAAGGTTCCTGAATCTCCTCTTTGCTGCTGGATGCTGGTTCCGATCCATAAGGGAAATGGAAAGCTGGCCAGCTGGGCGAGGGCTGTGTGGAGCTCCTCTAGAACAGTAAACAGTGACTCACCCCCCTCCTTGTGTCTTCTCTCTCTTCATGTCAAATATATTGCCTCGCATATGCTTCTATTCTCTGATTCACACCATCAGCCAGTCCCTCCCTGCTCTCATTACAAATGAGTGACAAGCATCAGTCTGCCTTGCAGGATGTGTGAAGATTGTCAGAGCAGAATGGCTTTTTGAATAACGGGGAGAGGGATGGTGCTCTGCCTGCCATGCTGCAATGTGCTGGAAATTCACATCATGCCTCCGAGCGGCAGAGACACGGCAACAAAGATTTAAGCATCTGTAGTTCCCTTCACCTGTCATCTCTGATGTTATGCTTGGTAGGGGCATCCATTTGGCTAGCGTTCAGGAACTGGGAATAACAACTTGTGGATAAATGAAATTTGTGTGACTTTACTAAAACGGCTCTCTGGGAATGAAGTCTCTGCGTTTGGGAATGAGTAGAGTATTCCCTGCGTAGCTGTTGGTGCTGAATTGAGACACGATAGTAGAGATCCCCATTGCTGCTTGAACCTCGCGTTGTTTTTCTGCCCTCTGGAAGTCATCACTGGCCTGGCTGAAGGTGAGGGTTGCATGTTTTCAGTTTGCTGTACATGTCTGAGGATGGAAGCTAAACACCATCAGGGCTGTCTGCCAAGTGCTCGTGTTCTGGCCAGAGTTGCCTCTTGGTGTAGAAACAGTTTTAAAATTAAAGTTCATCTGCAGTTGTTGGGCATCGGCGATGACTTTGTAGTAATTCCTTAATGCGTAATGCACTTTGAAAGCCCTGTAGCGTGGAAAGTATGAAATTCATTCTGGCATGTTTTCTTTCTTAATTGCAAGCCTTCTGTAGAGAGCTCTGTCCTACCTTCGCCCGAGTCAGGTTTTCTGCCGTCTCTCCCTTTCAAAGCAAAGGAGCTGGGGATCTCTAGATGGTCCAAGCTGATACCATCAGGCTTGGGACATCAGCTGCAGACCTCCAGGTTTTTGGGGAGGGTGTTGCAAGGGGATAGGAGTGCTCTGAAAGAGGGAGTGGGCGTTGGCAAGGCTGTCAATGGGTAACTTTATTGCAGAATTACAAGGGCTCTTTATGTAACCCGCAGTCAAAACACTTGCTTTAAATACAAGCACCGAGCTGTATTGGAAAGCCTTTGCCCCTTAGAGTTGGTGTCTTACTACTCGCAGCTTTATTTATGTAGTGTTCAAAGTGTGTCGTACAGCTTACAGATTAGAAATGTAATGCGGTCCTTGTTCCAAAAAACTGAGCTCCTAATTTTAGATGTGATGCAGGAAACACAATTAAGAAAAGAAGGGCAGGAATAGGGTAAAGTCTAAAAGGGTTCTAGTAATCAAATCACAGGCAGGGTCCCAGAAGACCCTTGTGCAGCATATTTAGGAGACGTGGATACAGCATGTTTGCAGGATGGTTTACGATTTTTGTCGTGTGCTTTTGCCTCCTAACTGTGGGAGGTGCTGAGCTGATTTTAGTTGCTTGTTGGTGGTGGCTGAGTGGTCCCAAATAGCCCTGACAAGAGGGCTTTTGTAGGTGAGGAGCTGCAGACTGACTGGGAGGTCCTGGAGGATGGCTGGTGAGGGTTGCAGGTGGTGGTGTATCAGTTTTGATCACAGCCTGGACCACACCTGTAAGATCACCTAGTGCAGAGATAAGACTCGCCCTGGCAGTTGGGTCTGAGTGTGAAACTTGAGCCTGTTTGAGTGTTGCCACCTGCACTACCGAATCCTGCCCCTGGGGTTGGGGCAGACCCCAATCTCCTACCCTTGTTTGAAGAGGTCTTGGCATCCTTGCTCCTGACAATGTGCTCAGCCTCCCTGCTCATCTCTGCCAGCCATGCTTCTGGCACATCACCCTTGGTGCAGCGGGACAGATGCTGGACCATCCAGCGTGCTTCCATGCGCATGGGGAGACGAGCGTGCAGCAGAAAACCCTGCATGGAGCACAAGGAGGGTGTCTGCACTGCCTGCCCAGGAATGTGCAGGGTAAGGAGATGTCGCTTTGCTGACATAGAGCAACAGGTGACCAGGAGGGGGTTTGTCACGTGGAGCCGAAGCATCGCTTGGACCTGAGTGGTGACCCCCAACGGAGGCGACCTCACCTCTCGCCTCTAGTTTTCCACCGTATTTTACATTTCTTTCCATCTCCGTGCGGCCAAGCGGCCCTGTTCAATTTTTCCATCGGCTGGCGTAGAACTAAGCGCTTTGAAGCCAGGCTGGGTGAGGATCAAAAGGCTTTTTGTGCAAACGGTGGGTGTGACGGGTCTGCCTACAGCCTCCCCCTCCTTTCTGACTTTTCCTTTTCCGCTTTTAGCAGCCGGGGGTGCCCAGCCGGACCACGACGGTCCGGTGCCCCTTCCCTTGTAGGGACGGGGGCGGCGAGGGAGGGGGGGCACGCCGGGGGAAGGAAGAGTTTCTGATGCTGTGGGAATGTGAGCTCTCAGACTCTGTAAACAGCGGGTGACTCACTGCATAACTATGGCACCAACTGCCTGCGCGGCCGCGGGGCTGAGCCTCGGCAGGGAGGGGGCTGCTGGCCCTTTCCTTTACGCACTGGCAGCGCCTCCGCTCTCCTCAACTCGCCGGGACCGTTTGGCCAAGACCAGGAGCCTTTTCCTTCCTCCTCCGTGCTAGCGCTTACGTCTGCGCCTCCGGCTCGGAGGTAGGGGTAGGCGGCGAACGCTTGGCGCGGAGGGGAAGCGATGGATGGCGAAAGGGCAGTGCTTGGGTCTCAAGAGGTGCCCTGCGCTCGCAGGAGATCCTGCCCGGTCAGCCCTCGTGAGAAACACGCCGTGTGGCAGCAGCTGGAGGTCAGGAGCATCCCCGTCCCTTGGAGGTGACCGCAGGGGACTGGAACTTGCTCTCCTGCCCTGTGCCCAGCCCGCTCCGGCAGCCCTGGTGAGGAGGCAGGGGCCGCTGGAATTGTGCCCAGGGTGGGGTTCGGTGCTGGAGAAAGGGAAGGAAAGACGCGGCGATGCTCTAGAAAATGCAGTGCACACCAGTTGCTGTTAAGTGGTCCATTCATCACGGAGCATCTTGGCTAGTGTACTGTGCGGCTGTCCTTGTCCCTCCTCCAGACATGGAGAGCTGTGCTGTCTCAGGCTTAAAAATAGAGGAGGCGCCTAAATACACTCCTTTATATCTAGGATAGTATCTCATGGCTTTGCGCTTACAGGATTATTTTTCCCCCCCCCCATGCTCTTCATCTTGATTTTTACGTAAGTCGTGTGACTATGAGGTGTCTTCACTGATAAAATTCAAGTAACAGCAGCGCGGGCTGAGCCAGCACCTTCACCCACGCAGCTCCCACTGGTTCCCACACCCCATCTTTGTGCTCCCCCAAATCCTGCCACCCCCTGTTTGCCGATATGAATGAGTTTGTTTACTCTCCGACGACCTCGTGATGTCTTTGCACAGACATGACCTGAAGTCATTATTGCTTTTGGGCTTCTCTGTTTCCATGGTGACTGTCTCCGGGTTGGCTACTTTCCCAAGGTCACCATGGCAACTATCAGAAGGGAATCATGCTTGGGATGCTTTGGCTGGATTTTTCATGAATGATTAGGATGTGTGACACGATGCAGACGTGGAAATGAGGAGGGTTTGGGCTGGGCTGGAGGGGCGGAGGGGAGAAAGAGAGAGGACTCCCGCCAGACACGCTGTGCGCTCTGCGGTGCGGCTGGGTGTGCAACCCTCGAAGCTGTGCGGTGCGGGGGGGGACCAGCACCTTGCACCCTCCCCGCTGGGGGTGCGATAGGCAGAGGCTGTGATGGTGGCACGGCTGTGGTCACCTCTCTCGCAGTAGGTACCTGATGGAGCGCCGTGCTGCTGTCCCCACGGGGTGAAGGTATTGGGTGGAGGTGCGGGCAGGTGGATTTTCTGCAAGGTGCTGCTCCGAGAGGTGTAGTCGCTGGCTAAGGTGAGAGTGAAGGGCAGCGTCTCGGCAGGGGATGGTCTCTCTGTCAGTGGAGATGCTTCAACATCGCTAGAAATATCGGGCAGGTCAGCTTTCACAGCATGAGACCAAGAGGATGGGGAAGCAACAGCCTTAGTGCATTGCGAGAGATGAACTCCTGCCTTGCTTTGTCATCGGGGGATTTTGTTTTTGTTGTTCGGGTTTTCTGGTAGTGTCTCCTTTGGGTGGGGACAGCACCGAAAGAAGGTTACAAACCAGGCAGCTTCCTTCTGGGTTGCTGATTCAGTTTAGAGCTGGGTTAATAATAATCAAAATAAGAATGAAGGGAGTTGTTGTCTTGTGGTTTTTTCAGCGCCTTTTATGAGCAGAGGTAACTCTTAATTCTGTCCCTAATGGGCCATTCTGAGCGTCTGAGATTCCTCCGGAGGGAGGTGAGTGAGTGACTGGGCCTGAGAGGCCACGCTCTGCAAGGTGGTGTATGGTAGTTAACCTAACTGCTGTTTACAGACATGAGCTGGTGTCCTTTCCTCCTCCCTGCCCTGTCTTCCCTGCTTGATCTTAGTGTAGTTAATAGCAAAATACAAGGTCTTACGTCTTTAGCATTAAGAGCAGTGCATTTGTCAACGCAGATTTCTCTTTCTTGTACCTGAACGGGTAAACAAGTTTCTGAATCCCTCCCAGTGTTTTAAACAAGTGTGTGGTTATTTCTTTTAATGGTGGTCGAGCTGGGGGTTCGGACTGTGTGTTTGTTATTGTCATCCTGCTTTCCATCTCTGAGATTCCTGTAACCTGAAAATCTTGTTTTGTTTTTCCAGTTGCAATTTCTGAGCAGTTTTGTCCGGAAGACTGTGCTCAGGTTATGACGACTAATCCCAAACCGAACAAGGCATTAAAGGTAGGGAGGAATGCTGAGTGGGTGATGCTGGGTGGCAGGGGAGGCTGTGGCGGAACCTTTGTGACACTGGTCATACATGACTGTTCTTTTTCATTCTGACAGACTCTGATAAATGGGTGTCAGTACAATTTATCACTATCTGCAGAAAAGGTTAGGATAGAAGAATACTGGCAGTACACAGGAAAGTCTGAAGTCTCTGGGGTGGAGGCTAGAGTATCCCAGTTGCTATCCAACAGTCTTTTGACTATAGCTGGTACTGGCAGCATCCTGAAACCAGTGCTCCCAGGCCTGTCAGTGAAGTACTTCTCTGAGGACTGGTTGGCACTGGGGAAAGGATGTGTTCAGCTGGTGTATCAGGTCTGAGAGACAGTAAATGGTTTGGACTGGCTTGGTGGTGATCTTTGCACGGGTTGTGCATGCATTGTTGGAGTTTCTTTTCAGTGCCTTAGCTCTTTGTTCCAAATATCCTGGAATAAGACTTCTGAAAAGACAAAAAGATGATGTTTTAAAGGTCCTGAATATCATTTTGGTAGAAAAAACAGCTTGAGAAAAAGGCACAAGGCGTTGATGTCTTTCTCACAAAACTTCAGTCTGGCCTGCGCGGCAGGAAAACCAAATCAGGCGGTGGCCCCTGACGCCAAGCAGGGTCGATTTTGTTCACGACTTGCATGAGCAGTCTTCAATGAAAAGCCACGAAATGGTGAATTAATCCTTGCGTACACGTGGCTAATCTGCTTTTGAGATGCTGCACTGGTGTCCCAGCATTATGCTGGGAAACGGTGTCGTCTTTAGCATTCAGTATGAATTCTGGGTCCTGACAAAGGAACACAAAGGGTTTCAGTCTGCTTTACATTTATCTCCTTAAAAATCTTACTGTTAGTTCACACTGGCTGGTTAAGCCTCACTGCTTTCTCTGACTTAAGAGGTGACCCAAACCCAGATGACAGCAGTGCTTGAATCTCTGCCATGTTTTACCCAGATGTTTTAGTGCCGCAGGTGCTCTCTGCAGTGCTTCAGGGTTGTTTTCCGTGTAGGGATGTCACATTGATGAGGGGTGGCCTGTCTCTCTTCCCTATCCAGAACATCTCGCATAGGGTTGCTGCTACTCCCATGCTGTTGGTATTTGCAGGTAAAGGAGGAGTCAGGAGAGAATGCCCCAGTGCTGAGTGATGATGAACTCGTGTCAATGTCCGTACGGGAGCTGAACCAGCACCTGAGGGGTCTAACCAAAGAGGAGGTCATCCGTCTGAAGCAGCGAAGGCGCACGCTGAAGAACCGGGGCTACGCTGCCAGCTGCCGCATCAAGCGTGTGACTCAGAAAGAGGAGCTAGAGAGGCAGCGGGTTGAGCTGCAGCAAGAGGTGGAGAAGCTGGCCAGAGAAAACAGCAGCATGAAGCTAGAGCTGGACGCCTTGCGCTCCAAGTACGAAGCACTCCAGACCTTTGCTCGTACTGTGGCGCGAGGGCCTATTACCCCCACCAAAGTTGCCACCACCAGTGTCATCACCATTGTGAAATCAGCTGAAATCTCATCCAGTTCTGTGCCGTTTTCAGCAGCGTCCTAGTGCCCTCGGTGCGGGGAACTAGCAGCCTTTCAGAAGGGAGGGGAAAAGGCTCTTATGCATTGTTTCAGAGTCCTTGGTCACGTCAAGAATTGGCATCTTAACAGTTCTCTTCCAAAAGTGCAAAAAATAGAAAAAAAGAAAAGAGAAGAAAAAAAAAACAAAAACCAAACCTACAAAGGGAACTTAACTGGCTGCTTCTGTCTGGGCTCAGTGGCTCCATCAACCTCTCGTGTCCAGGATTAGAGCTCTGTATGCAGTACAAGTTGCAAGATCTGCTTCCCCCCTTGCCTCCCCAAACCTCTCTCAGCCGTGGGCAGCTTTCCAGCTGGGAGAAGATGCCTGAGGAGCCTGCAGAGTCTTTGTGAATGATGCTCAAGAGCCAGGAAACAGATGGACTGTAGAAATCATCATGTGAGATGAATGTATGGGGGGAAAAAAAAAAGTTTCTTTTAGTGGCCCTACTCCCTGTAAGAGGGTCCCCCCCTACTTTCCCCACTTCTGTCTGATATTACGAGGGCAGGGATATAGGCTGTGAGTGGATGGGAGTGGGAGGACGATGGAGACTAATGCTTGTGTCTGACCACACCCATTAGGAATAACCTTTTGTTTTCAATCTATGCTGTTAAAATATGGAAAAATAGATATTTTACATATTTTAATATGCTCCATTACCTGTGTGGCCTATAAAAACTACATTGCAGCCTCCTTATTCCAAGCCCAAGTTTCCCGATAGCTCCTTCCCTAAGGTTTGCCTGTGAATTGGGTATATTTATGCAGTTTATTTCTTCCAAATGATCTGCAGGCTTGAAGTAGCAGCTTTTTTTTTTTTATTCCGGATTCACTGAAGCTTAAGGGAAGGAGGCACAGTGAATGCTGTGAAAAGCTGTGTGATGGGGAGAAGGGGGGTAGATGAGGAGGAAAAATGCTGCAAGTATGGCCAGGTGGAGGCAGAACTGGCTGCAAGAGATGGGACAGTTCTGCTGGGTTCAGCACTATGAGAAGGGGTTTGTGCAGAGTATTTAGGAAAGATGTTTTTTAAAGCACTGAATTGTAACTAGAGGGCAATAGCGTTCAAATGGGAGGAGAGAACTTACTGAACCTCCTCTTCGACAAAAGCCTTGGTAGGTTAGCAATGAACTCCCCTGCTTGAAGAGCTGGGCTCACCAGTCTTTGACGACCAGAGAAGGGCTATGGGGAGGTCAGATGGGAGCTGGAAGAGTCTCTTCCTCTCCATAGCACGTCAGGTGCTGAAGTTGGGATCCAAAGAGGACAGTGTACAACCCTCAGTTGTTCAGGCAGCCTGCGTGACTGTGACCCTGAAACTTGATGCTTTCTCTTGGGAATGGGTGAATTATCCCGAGTGGCACACGGAGGGCAGGATGAAAATTGGTGCGTACAGCGGGGATGGAAGAATTGGGATTGTGAAGTTGTTCATATGGCTCTGAGTAATGGTTTGGGAGAGAGTTTTCTGGCTCCGCAATGGGCAGGAAGTGGGAAGCCAAAAGGAGAGATTCTGCTGTGGCGCAGCAGCGCTGAAAAGACAGATGTTTCCAGGTCACTGTAAAAAAAAAAAAAAAAAGCTATGTTGGTGTTTGTGTTTTGTTGTTGTGTTTTGTTTGTTTTTGTTTTTTTTGAAGTAGGAAAGAAAAGGGACTGAGTTTTGCAGGGCAGATCAGAGACTTGTGGCATGGACGATGCCTGTTGTTGTGCAGGTGAGAAGAGAATGAGATTGCTGAAGTTTAAGATGAGAAGAGCTTTAGGTAATTCAGGCTCCAGAACAGAAAACAAAGATCACGGAGAGTCGTGAGTGTTTTGGACTGAGGGAGGATGATCAAGTGCCACTGTTGTTGCAGAGGGGACAGTGAACTGGCATCTGACACATGGTGTAATTTGTTGAGGTTTTGCCTCGCCATGAATGGCAGGAAGTTTGTAGAAATTTAGTGAAGCCCTACTTGTCTTTGGGAGAAGTTGTTAGCTTGCTTTTTCTTTTTTTTCACCTTGTCATTGGAGTCTCTGGATTTCCCAGGAGGGTCCTTTGTGAAATAGGTTAATGAAAAGAGAAACCTCAGACTGGGTTCTCATTCAGTCCTCAGCATCAACATCCGTGACCTTACTGAGCCAGAAAGGGTGTAAGTGAAATGCTTCCTGAAGGCCTGTTACCCCTGCCTGATCCACATGTTATGGAGG
This sequence comes from Piaya cayana, assembly GCA_013389865.1. Taxonomy (NCBI): domain Eukaryota; kingdom Metazoa; phylum Chordata; class Aves; order Cuculiformes; family Coccyzidae; genus Piaya; species Piaya cayana. The sequence continues at coordinate 110,504 of WAAB01025932.1, forward strand.
GGAGCAGGGAGTTTCCTTCAAGTGATTTTTCCAGCACGTAGAGTTTGGATGACACTTAGCGTTACCTCATTTCTCCTCCACTCCCTCCCTATCTCCTAACAGGCAGATTGGTGTCCTGCGTATCAGTACCAGTTATTGACTCCCACAGCAGAAGCTGAGGAAGAGAAAGATGTTACTGTCATTTCCCGGTCCTCTCATGTTCTCCAGCTCACAAATATTGGAAACTTTCCCAGACCTTACAGGTGCCTCCGAAAACAGGCAAAATGGAGACTCCTGGCACTGTTGGAGCTTTGAATGAAAACTTTAATGAAAAAGGCCAGTTGACTTGAAAATTCTCAAATGCTTCCAGTCTTTAAAACAGCTCCAGAGCTCCATAACATTCCTGGCTAGATAGGAACACCCTCTGGCTGCCCTTGGACCCCCTCACTGGGGAAATCAGACCAGTTGCACAGAGGGGGATGGAGGTCGCACTTTGTTCTGTGGGGTCTTCTTGCTGTTGGAATGAGTTGAGAAACATATCTTTACGTGGCACTTCCCTTGCAGCCAAGTATTTCTTTTTTTTCCAGTTCTTGGAAGGGTGCCAAAGGCTTGTCCAAGTGACCGCTAGTTTAGTGCCGGTGGGCACTTAAATCGCTGGTCACTCGGTAAAGAACAAGAGGCCTGGGTGTTGTTAAAGCTGTTGATACCATAGCCATGGTAGGTAATCCATATTGGATATCCATAAGGACCACGTGGAAATATTTAAAGAGAGAGAAATATATATATAAATATATAATTATATACATTTTATCGTACAGATTTTTTCGTAAAAAAAAAAAATAATTTTTTTTCCAAGTTTGATACTGTAAATCTTTATTAAAGAGAAATTGCCAGTCCAGGGCTCCCTGGGTGGTGACCTGGAGGTGAATGAAATGTCCTGGCTAAACTTCCACAGAGGGATCAGAATTGCAAGGTAACGTGGAGGGAGGAATGACCCAAAAGCTGTTGACCGTGTTGGAGATCCAGCTCCTCCACCCTCCGCTCTGGAGGGCCCTCCAGCTTGGGGTTGTCGCATTGCATTCCTCTGGGGTTTGGTTTGTTTCTGTTGTGTCTTTTGTTTTGTTTTGTTTTGTTTTTTTTTCTCTCGTCTTGCACTTGCAAGCCTGACACCCAGGGCGAGCACCGCGTGGGGAGCCGGCTGCTGCCTGCGGAGTCGCCCAGAGAGCTCCGGCAGCGCTCCCCACAGCCATACCTCTCGCTTGTCTCTCTGCTGCAGTAGTTTGGATACTGGGGCTCCCTTCTCTGCCCCTCTTAATTTGTCCCCTCCCTGTCCCGCTGAGGAGCGGGTGCTCTGGGTTTGAACGCTGGGATCCTCTCCCTTGGACCTGGTCTTTGGTTGCCCTCATCTGCCGTGGGAACCGTGGGCTGGGCAGGAGGCAGGAGAAGATGAAAGCGTTGGGCAGGGACTGGAAGGGCCACTTGTGTTCTTGTAGCCGCGTTTGCTGTGCTCTCTACTGGGAGTGGGGAACCTTTCCCTCCAGGCCAGCTCCAGATCCCTTGGAAGCAAGTCAGCGTTCTCCGCTCTTGCCCAACTCTACCATCTGCCGGAGGAGACCGAAAAGCGCAAGGTTAGAGACCCGGGTGGCACAGGGGACAGCTGGGGAGGGGACAAGGTGGGTGAGCTGTGGCAGGGCCACCACGGGAGCCTGGAGCGATCAGGCCACTGGACGGCTCAGACCCAGGGAGGAGGGTAAGGTGGCATTTTTTTCTCTCTCAAATCATTTAAACTCCATTGTCATGATTGTTTTTATTTTAAAAAAGAAACAAAACAAAAACAAAAAAAACTTTTGTAACGTGGATTTGTTTTCCTTTGTCTGTATTTCAGTCTGCTGGGGTGTTTCTGTAGATGGTGGATACTTGCTTTCATTTTTTTAATGATAGAAGTCTTCTGTTTTAAGTTGTTTTTTATCACCAGCTCATTCTATCCTCTGTGGTTACTCAGTAATTTCATTTCAATATTTATTTTTGTGCTGCTTTTTTATTATAAAATAAATTATTGATATACCAAGCAATGTGGATTCCTATTTGTAAGGCGAATAGCCCTGTGTATGTGTCCATTACTTTCTCTTGACAGCCACAACGTAATTTATTGCTGTAAATTTAGCTGCAGTGACTGGTTTTTTTGTACCTTTCCAATAAAGCATTCTGGTTTCAGACTTGCCCTGGTCTATGGTCAGCGTTTTGGAGCATGAATTTCTCTTCAGTGGAGTGTTTTCCTTGGGTTTCTTGGCCTGCCTGCAGCTGGTGCAGCGTACAGCTGAATACCAGCCCTGCTGCTGCTGCTGCAGCAGTGTGATGTGGTTTTGGGAGGCTGGGCCGAGGTGAGTGCAGTGGCTGCTTGGGCTTTGTGAACATCTGACCCTGCACACCAAGCTTGTCCATCTCCCGGCCTTGCTGTGGTGCTTCCTTTGTGTATGTGGAACATGCCCAGTGGATCGCACTTGCCCAAGCTTCTTGTCTGGTAGATCTTGTGCTCAGACCACATGTATCTGTTCTTCCAGCTGGGGAATATAGAATCGGGGTGGGGGATGTGTTTGTGGTAGTTCAAGTGGGGACTGATTGCTCAGCAGGCACCTGCCCTCGGTTGTGATGCTCAGAGCTGGCTTGGAGATCTTGAGCTGTGAGAAACAGGTGAAACTGCTGGAGAGAGACACTTCCCTTCTCCTTTGGGTTGCAAGATCCCTTCATCACTTTCCAGTGTCACTAGTTGTGAATAAATGGCTTTAACTCCTTACCTCAATATTTCTGTTTTTCCTGTTTGTGCTTTGAGGAGGTGGTACCTTGAGCCAGTGAGCTCCTGGGGCCATGTTACCTCTAATCCCCCGTTCCAAGTGGCCAGTTTTCTTGAGGGGACAGCTGAAGGGGGAAAACATTTGGCTTATGCAGGGCTGGGGTACCAAGCTGGAGGCAGATGGGTACGTTGGACAAAGTTGAGTAGGGTTTTTATGGACAAAGTGGAGAGAAGCAGGGCTGAAAAGGCTTTGTGTGTTGGCTAGCAGGGGGTGGTCATTAGGTGCCAGGGGTGGGGCCAGGCAGGCTTGGCTGAGTGGGGTATGGGTGAAGCCTGAGGGTGATTGCAGTTCCCCTGCTGAGCAAGAAAATCCCCATCTGCTTCAGCCCCTGCCTGGAGAGGCAGAGAGAAGCTGTTGATGATG
>WAAB01025932.1:113757-131563 GCA_013389865.1 Piaya cayana
GGGGGGCCATCCAGCTTGGGGTTGTCGCATTGCTTTCCTCTGGGGTTTGGTTTGTTTCTGTTGTGTCTTTTGTTTTGTTTTGTTTTGTTTTTTTTTCTCTCGTCTTGCACTTGCAAGCCTGACACCCAGGGCGAGCACCGCGTGGGGAGCCGGCTGCTGCCTGCGGAGTCGCCCAGAGAGCTCCGGCAGCGCTCCCCACAGCCATACCTCTCGCTTGTCTCTCTGCTGCAGTAGTTTGGATACTGGGGCTCCCTTCTCTGCCCCTCTTAATTTGTCCCCTCCCTGTCCCGCTGAGGAGCGGGTGCTCTGGGTTTGAACGCTGGGATCCTCTCCCTTGGACCTGGTCTTTGGTTGCCCTCATCTGCCGTGGGAACCGTGGGCTGGGCAGGAGGCAGGAGAAGATGAAAGCGTTGGGCAGGGACTGGAAGGGCCACTTGTGTTCTTGTAGCCGCGTTTGCTGTGCTCTCTACTGGGAGTGGGGAACCTTTCCCTCCAGGCCAGCTCCAGATCCCTTGGAAGCAAGTCAGCGTTCTCCGCTCTTGCCCAACTCTACCATCTGCCGGAGGAGACTGAAAAGCGCAAGGTTAGAGACCCGGGTGGCACAGGGGACAGCTGGGGAGGGGACAAGGTGGGTGAGCTGTGGCAGGGCCACCACGGGAGCCTGGAGCGATCAGGCCACTGGACGGCTCAGACCCAGGGAGGAGGGTAAGGTGGCATTTTTTTCTCTCTCAAATCATTTAAACTCCATTGTCATGATTGTTTTTATTTTAAAAAAGAAACAAAACAAAAACAAAAAAAACTTTTGTAACGTGGATTTGTTTTCCTTTGTCTGTATTTCAGTCTGCTGGGGTGTTTCTGTAGATGGTGGATACTTGCTTTCATTTTTTTAATGATAGAAGTCTTCTGTTTTAAGTTGTTTTTTATCACCAGCTCATTCTATCCTCTGTGGTTACTCAGTAATTTCATTTCAATATTTATTTTTGTGCTGCTTTTTTATTATAAAATAAATTATTGATATACCAAGCAATGTGGATTCCTATTTGTAAGGCGAATAGCCCTGTGTATGTGTCCATTACTTTCTCTTGACAGCCACAACGTAATTTATTGCTGTAAATTTAGCTGCAGTGACTGGTTTTTTTGTACCTTTCCAATAAAGCATTCTGGTTTCAGACTTGCCCTGGTCTATGGTCAGCGTTTTGGAGCATGAATTTCTCTTCAGTGGAGTGTTTTCCTTGGGTTTCTTGGCCTGCCTGTACCTGGTGCAGCGTACAGCTAAATACCAGCCCTGCTGCTGCTGCTGCAGCGTGATGTGGTTTTGGGAGGCTGGGCCGAGGTGAGCATGGTGGCTGCTTGGGCTTTGTGAACATCTGACCCTGCACACCAAGCTTGTCCGTCTCCCAGCCTTGCTGTGGTGCTTCCTTTGTGTATGTGGAACGTGCCCAGTGGATCGCACTTGCCCAAGCTTCTTGTCTGGTAGATCTTGTGCTCAGACCACATGTATCTGTTCTTCCAGCTGGGGAATATAGAATCGGGGTGGGGGATGTGTTTGTGGTAGTTCAAGTGGGGACTGATTGCTCAGCAGGCACCTGCCCTCGGTTGTGATGCTCAGAGCTGGCTTGGAGATCTTGTGCTGTGAGAGGCAGGTGAAACTGCTGGAGAGAGAGACACTTCCCTCCTCCTTTGGGTTGCAAGATATCCCTTCATCACTTTCCAGTGTCACTACTTGTGAATAAATGGCTTTAACTCCTTACCTCAATATTTCTGTTTTTCCTGTTTGCGCTTTGAAGAGGTGGTACCTTGAGCCAGTGAGCTCCTGNAGCTGTGAGAAACAGGTGAAACTGCTGGAGAGAGACACTTCCCTTCTCCTTTGGGTTGCAAGATCCCTTCATCACTTTCCAGTGTCACTAGTTGTGAATAAATGGCTTTAACTCCTTACCTCAATATTTCTGTTTTTCCTGTTTGTGCTTTGAGGAGGTGGTACCTTGAGCCAGTGAGCTCCTGGGGCCATGTTACCTCTAATCCCCCGTTCCAAGTGGCCAGTTTTCTTGAGGGGACAGCTGAAGGGGGAAAACATTTGGCTTTTGCAGGGCTGGGGTACCAAGCTGGAGGCAGATGGGTACGTTGGACAAAGTTGAGTAGGGTTTTTATGGACAAAGTGGAGAGAAGCAGGGCTGAAAAGGCTTTGTGTGTTGGCTAGCAGGGGGTGGTCATTAGGTGCCAGGGGTGGGGCCAGGCAGGCTTGGCTGAGTGGGGTATGGGTGAAGCCTGAGGGTGATCGCAGTTCCCCTGCTGAGCAAGAAAATCCCCATCTGCTTCAACCCCTGCCTGGAGAGGCAGAGAGAAGCTGTTGATGATGGTGAGAAGAGGGAGATGAGCCAGTTGTGTCTGTCAGAGGGATGAAGGAGCACTAGTTTCGGAGGGAAAAGGCATCGGGAATGGGTCAGGTGGAGGTTCACCAGTGAAAGGGAACAACCTTCATTGTGGTTGAGGAGGAGAAAGTCCTACAGCTGTGGGGAGAACAGCATCAATGAAAAGCACTGCAAAAATATGAATCCTGCTCCCTGATGAGGGTAAACTTGCCTGACTCAAGCCCAAAAAGCACCAGGAGAATTGATAGCCACAGCCTAGCCTCGTCCTTGGGGAAAGCCTGAGGACAAGCAATGACTGGAAAACAAATCTACCGACCACCATCATCAGAGCCTGCTGCTGGCAGCGAGAAAAGCCTGTTCCTCCCAAGCTGCCTGCTGGCATGGCTCCAGGCACAGCCGGGCTCCTGTGTAGGTCACCCCTGTGCTCGCTGCCAGCTTTCCCTGTGTCCTTGTTGAAGTGGAGGAGACGCATTAGCAGAGAAGCGCAGGACCGTGTCTGCTGGGAAACGCGTTCAGCCTACGACACCGTTGGCATTTCTGTTCTCCGTGGATGCGTTTTGACAGCGTAACGGTTTGAGGGCTGTGACAGCGCCTAGCCTGAGCTGCGAGATCTTGCCTCTCTCCCCTCTCCAAGAAGAAGAATGACCAGGAGGCCAACCTGGCGCCTGCTGGAGAGGGGAGTGTTGCCTGCTGTTGCACAGCGCAGCAGCCAGCTGGTGGCCAGCCCAGCATGGTTCCTTCAGGCTGGTATCACACTGCTGACTTGGATGAGTCACAGATGATTCTTTTTTTTCATTCCCCCTTGTTTTGCTTGCAAAAAAGACCTGTTTTACATATAATACAGTAATCAGGGCTTGACATAAATAGGCAAATGTTACTGTCTGCAGTGGGAATTGCACCTGCTGGTAAGAGCAATGAACGCAGCCCATTATGCGCCGGAGTTGATCATTTGTGCAATGAAGTACAACTATGTTTCTTGCTGTGTTCTTGTGCAAGGCTTTGTCTCAGCGGCTGTGAGCATGCCGACAGATGTGCCATCATCACCTTTGCAGTCTGTCCTCACCCTGGGAGCCAGAGCAGCCTCTGTTCCTGCAGCTGTAGCCGTCCCTCTCCCAGAGGGGTGGAGGAGGACCAAGATGTTCAGCTGGGAGTTGTCCCTGCTTCAGTGTTGGCTGTGTCCCTCACCACCGATGCTGCATGTTGCAGGCTGGAGGGTCCTGCTCCCAGGATGCAGGATCCAGACCCTGGATGGATGCCTACATGCACAGAGCGTAGGGCTATTTTATGGACCTCATTGAAGGAAAAGTGGCAGTGGTGTCACCGGCTGAGCAGGTATGAGCAGCAGTGCTTCAGAGCAGAGGGACTTGTAAGACTGGCTTAGGTACAGGTTACCCATGTAGAGTTTTGGCTTACAGCAAGATGTGATTTCTCCAGTAATAATAAACAGGGGATGTCATCTTGCTGCTGGAGTCTGGGCTTAGCTTGGCTAAAGTGGATTCAGCAGCTCTGAAATGCTGCATCCACAGCTTAAGTCAGGGTTCGAAGAGGTGCAGGGAGGAAGTGGGACACACACACACTGTTTGTGGAGTGAAAAAGATGAGCAGAAATGCCATGGGAATGCCAAACTGTGCAGGATGCTGCGTGTGCAGGTATTTCTGCTGGGCCAGCACTGAGGGGCAGAGAGGACGTCGATCTTAAGAGCATCAGCATTAGAACAGGAACAGGCAGATCGTGGGCTTTGCTTGCTGAGCTAAGTGAAAACACTTGCTCGCTCCGTGGTAGAAATAGCTGTTTATTAGAAAAAAATTTATAAATAAAATAATTTCATATTGTGATTTACAGTTTGCAGCTTAAGAGCAGGGAAAACCAAACCCCAGTAGGAGGTGTGTGTAAAGGCTCTAAGCCTTACCCATTGCTCTGTTTGCCATGCGAGTGCAAATCTGAGGCTGTAGACTTGTCTTCGTCCTTTCACTACCCAGCTCCCACCCTCAAACAACAGCCTGGACAGTGCCTGAGTTACTTACCAGGGATCATCTGATTAACAGGGATGTAGAAATTGGACTAAAAATTGAAAAACAGCAGGGAAAAAAAAAATCAGAGGAGAAGTTTAGCAGAAGGATGTGAGCCCTCCATCACTGTTTGGTATGGGGAGAATCCCTCCATGCAGCATCTTTTTCTGCTGGTAGTTCTGACGTGAGCGGCAGCAGCCCCCAGCACCTCCATCCCTGCCTCTGTCACCCAACCAGGCTTAGGTCCTGCTTGCCTTTTTGCAGGTTGGGACAGTAAATAGCAAAGGGTTAGGAGGAACAGACAGTTCCCTGTAAGTGCATTCTTAGCACCACTAGTCACAGTCTGGTTCCCTAATAAAGACCCTGATAAGAAAGCTGGAATCCCTTTTAACTTCTGATCCATTCAAAGATAACTCACTTTAGACATAAACAAGCGCTTCTGACACCGGCAGAACGCAGCTGTGAGCCCCTGCCTGTGCCCCGAGGGAGGTCCAGACGCCGCTCCTGGGGGAGTTACTCGGACAGCTGTATCCCCAGCTGGAGGGAGAAGAGGATGACTTGCTCTTCCTCCCTGGTAAAGATCCCTTGCACAACTTCGTAGGCTTTTCTGGAGGAAGGAGAGGGGAGAAGATGTAAAAATAAAGAATGACGTCTTTCAACTGTTACCAGGTTTTGAGGTGAAGCGAAGTCACCTTCCTGGGCTGGTTTTCTCCATGGGGCCCTTTGAGATAATTTTTTATTCAAACAGGGAGAAACTAGAGCAGAACTGTGCTGAGAAAAGCACTTCTTTCAGGCCTCGGTGCTAGCTGGAGGTAAAGGAAGGGCGAGGGTGGCTGGTCTGTCCTGCAGCCCAGCTCCCCTCCCTGCCTGGCATCCCCCAGTGTGGGCGCTGGGCTGGCGTCAAGACACCAGCAGTGGGGCAGCAAAGCCCAGACCACAGCTCCTGGGTCACAGAAGCAAAGTCAGCCCAGTCCCTAACAACCAGTAAAGATGGGAGAGCAGAAGCTGGCACTATTTGATTTAACGGTTCCCTGGGTTATTGCATCTTCCCTTTGAGTGACTGGCTTTTGGGGTAGAACTCCTGGCTTCTTGGTACTCCACTTAGACCAGGTTGTCTCATCCTTGAGACAGCTCCTGTTTGCGTGGTTTTAAACCTCTCCGGTGTCACTGTCCCCTCCGATACTTCCTACAGGTCCTCGTCTGACAGGATCAGCACTCTCTTCTCAATGTTTTTGCTCTTTTTGCCACTCAGTCCCTCCAGCTTGGTGGCCACGTGCCCGTTCTCCCCCGGCGCTTTGCGCTCTGCGTCCTGCATGGACTGCTGGGTGTACTGCTGGTACGCAGGCGAGAAGTTGTGGATCGCATCCTGCACGATGTCCTGGGGGCTGATGGTCTCCTTCAGCCCACTTGAGATACTCTGCATTGGGGCAAGGTTTGCTGAAAAAGAGGGAGAGGGGGAGAGTGATGGGACGTCAGGTAGTCGGCTACAAGACTGGAAAAACTTTCCCTTAGAGGTTCAAAATGGGGCCTCATCTTGGGCCATGTCAGCTTGTGGTGGCAAGTGGCAAGGAGATGAAAGGCAGCCCCAGCTCCATGTTTCAAAGAGGATGGAACCTTGCCAGCAGCATGTGAAATAATACTGTAATCCCCTAATTCTGCTCAGCCACACCAAGGTCTCTTTTCCTATCTGCTTGCTGTGGGTCATGGCTATCACGAGGGAAGAAGAAAAAGGAACTCCTCTAGTGGCTGTTAGCATCCCAATTACTAATGCTAAAAAGGGGGGTGTCTTCCCTTTCTTCATTGACTGAAGGAAGGAAGAAGAGAGGAAGAGTTACCTGTTGAGTTTTCTTTCTTTTCTCTGTACACCTGGCAGGTGAATGCGTAGCGCAGCGCAATGGAAGCAAAGAACATTTCGATGCAGATGATGAAGTTCTGGTAGCCAGCAGCCACCGTCCCGGCTCCCACCTCCTTCCCATCAATGATCTGAACTTCAGGGATCACCCCACATTTCTCTAGGATTGCAAGCAGTGTCCCTGTGCAGAGGAAGGGAGAGGGATCAGCTCTGGTCCTGCGTCCCTGAGTCAGGTGGGGCTATGGGAGGAGAAGAATCCGTGGGGGGACCCACCTTGCCAGAAGGAGAGGAAGATGACTGCCTTGATGGTGATGAACTTGAGGACTGGTTCAAATGGGCGCAGCAGGTCCATGGTGGCAAAGTAGAAGAGGAAGAGGGCGTAAAGTGCCAGGCTGACAGAGAAGTTGTAGATGATGGTGATGTAGAGGTAGCCACTTTGGACGCTGTGGGGAGAGAGAGAGAGACAGACTCTGCCCTGGGCTGTAGGCAGCAAAGCAAGTGCAACTGGAGGCAAGGAGGGAAGGAATGGGGACAGAGAAGCATGTGGCACTGCTACAGGGGAGAGCACAGCCCAGGATGGGAAGGAGAGGCAGGGAGAAAGGAGAGAGCAGGGAGCCGGTCTCAGCTTTTCCTCTGTTGGTAGGACCCCGTTTATTATGGCTCACAGGAGTTTCTTCCCTTTCTTATTTGTGGGCAGCAAGTCTCTGTTCCCCGGTGCTTTGTGCTCCCTGTGCTCTCACTACCCATGGAGCAGCTCCCTGGGGGAAGGTGCTGGCAGGACACCCTGTCCCTTGTGATGGAGCAGGGACCCATAACATGCCCGTCACCCCCCTTGTCCCGGCCCAGCATCCTCACTTGAAGTCCCCGTCGTGGTACTTCCCAAACGCCTGCAAGATGATGGTGGTGATTGCCATGAGGGGTTTCACGATGCAGAACTGCAGCGTGGCCTGCACAGAGAGAGACACCGTGCACTCGGGACTGCAGGGACATCCCACTGCCCTCCCTGCAGCTCCTGCCACCCCCAACCCCTCCATGAAAGCCAATCTCTCTGCTCCTGGGACAGAGACGCAAAGGAGACACCAGTTCTCCATCATGGGAGCGACCACTGCTGCAGGGTGAAATATGAACCAGCTCAAGGTCTGAGGACAGGAGGGAGAAGGGCTCCCAAGAGACCTCCTGAAAGGCAGCATAGCCACTCCGAGGCAGGGGACTGGGTGGTGTGGGGACAGACTGGTGCCAAGGATTTGGCCTGCAGCACAGCCCTGGAGTGTCAGAGAGGCATCCAGGCTAACCTGGGACTGGACAGAGATGGCAATCTCAGCTCTGCAGTGGGAGGAGACCCTGACTCAGCAGTGAGTCAGAGGAAAGGACACCGAGCGCAGCGCCTTGCTGCTGGCCAGGTGCCGGCGAGCTGCCTCTCTTAGAGGAAAAAAAAAAAACCCAAAAGAGCATCTCAGGAGAAGGAGATGCCCTCGTACAGGGTAGCAGGGAAGGGACCTACCACTGCCCAGAGAGCCCTTGTCCCCTGCTGCAGAGGGGAGCGATACCCATGTACCCACCTGCTTGCAGAAGCGCAGGAACCCGATGGAGTAGGACATACCCTGAAGGCAGCAGGTCCCATAAAGGCAGCTGGACCTGGAAGCAGAAGCCGAGGAGATGCAGCTGGGTCTGCTGGCTGGTGAAAGCAGGTGGAGGGCTGAGGACCTCGTGGGGTGCTGAGACTTACGCAATAGGCTTCCCGCGGATCTCTGTCATGATGTTGCTCTCCCCTCCAAGGTACTCGAAGCAGAGGCTCAGGAAGCTGTAAATCACGAAAGCTGGCAAGGCAAAGGCATGGTCAGCAGGGTTGATTGGAGATCTGAGAGGGGATTGTTACATTTCATAGAATTGCCAGGTTGGAAGACACCTACCGGATCATCAAGTCCAATTTCACATTCCTTCCTGCTCAGGTGTTTTCTCATCCACTCCAGCACTGCATCAGGATTTGGGACACTGATGAGTGGGAGCCCAGTGAGAGGAACAGCAGGCCAAATCCATCTGACTTCCATACGGAGTCAGCGTTTGTTGCAGGAGCAGCAGCTCCTCCATGCACACAGCCCGTGTGTGCATGTGGCAGCACTTGGACATCCCAGCAGTGCTCACAAAGCCTCCGTGCACATCCAGACAAGCCCAGGCAGCAGGGCAATGGCCACAGACCATCTGCATGGGAGGATCTCAAAAATGCTAAGGGGCAGGACAAGCAGCTGGTGGCCAGCAAGGAGTAGGTCCTGAACAGTCTTCCTGGATGTCTCCATCACTTATTTTCCTTACACCCCAAATCTGAGGTAATACACATGCCCACACCCCTCTGTTCTGGGGGGAGAGCAACAAAAGCAACCTCATCCTCAATCGTGACAAGCTGCCTCTGCACCTCAAAACATCTCAACTCCCCAGTTTTTTAGGTAAGTCTACCTTTCACTTTAGAGAAGTTCCATTTCAACCCCAAAGGCAACCAGAAAACCTCTGTCCCCAGGAGCCTACTCTGAGGTATTTCTGAGCCTGCAGGCAGGCAATGGAGAAGCACCAGCTTGTGTCTGCTCGTGGGGCATCCCCTCCCTGCTGCCAATGGAAAAGGAAGGAGAAAACCTCTGCATAGAGGGAGGGAGAGCGAGAAGTGGAAGAGGTGGATATTTGCTACTTTGTGCTATGCAGATCACTCCAGAGACACTGGTCAGTGGGATCAGATCCTTGCTTTGCCATCAGCCTCCCTGCCAAGAGAGGCTCTGCTCACCTTCATAGCAGTCGCGCACCGAGTCAAAGTAGACATAGTACTGGTGGCTGCCGAGGAGGAGGAGGCTGAGCCAGGAGTCAAAGGCATAGATGGGCACGATGAAGAGGATGCGGATGATGTAGCGCTGCTCCTTGGGGATGGTGTAGTTCCTCAGGTGTGTGTAGATCTGCAAAGAGCCCAGCATGCGGAACTGTGGCTACCACCACCCAGGAGAGAAACCAGAGGTAACCCCAGCAGTTTTTTCCTGTGTTAGTTTTCTTCCTGGGTGTGCAAGCAGCACCAGCTTTCCGCCACAGACCCATTGCAGTGAACAGGCACAATACAGGTTCCATCTGGGTCCCTGGGGCAACCCCTTCACATGAAAACAGGTGGAAATGGGGTTCGTTTCCCAGGGCTGTGTGAAGAGCGTGGCCTCCCCTGTGCCAGCCCCCATACAGCTTCATCCCAGAGCTTGGAGCCACCTTCAAGGGTGCCTTCAGCAACATGGATCTGTGCAGCACTGAAAATCATGCCCCCTGGCAGTATGTTTCAAGGTAGCTAGTGGTGTGCACCCCAAAAGCGCAGCAGACCCTGGGGTGTTTGATTAGAACCCCCACTGGGTGTTGGCTCCAGGCAGTGCTGATGCCCTGCAGCCTCTCCCAGATCCAGCAGCTACCTGGGGAACACATGGGCAAAGTCCACCACCCCACGCTGCCAGCACCAGGCTCCCGACAGCAGAGATATCCCTGCTGGGCAGCAACAGGAGGGAATGTTTATCCAGAGCAAGTGATTTGCAATGAACTTGGGGGAAATCAATAGTTTCGCTCTTGTGTCAAACCCAGCACTGAGCCCCATCTCCGCTCCAGCCCGTACCTGGTGGAAGGTGACGATAAGCGCCGACCACACAAAGATGCCAGAGATGACCTGTGCTGCCGTCGTGGTCAGGAAAAGCTGTTGGCCATCCTCAGAGTCGTTGTGGGCAGCTGTGAGCAGGACGAGGTCTGGGGTTGGGAGAGCTGAGGCCAGCGTGGCTGCTGTGCCAGGCCCTGGCGTGCCGGGCCTAAGTGTAAAAGTCTCCGTGGAAGAGGGCAAGGCACGAGTGGCATTACTCATCTGCAGAGAGGGAGAGGCAAAGGGAGCAGCACAAGAAGGTAGGACCAAGGTAAGCTGTGGAAGGGGAAGGTCCCAGCAGATTTCCCAACCCACACACTATGGACAAACTTCCTGTGAGGTTTATCTCCTCCCCAGGCTTTTTCCAGCGTGTCCCTCACTCAAATCAGCCTGTTCACCATGGTTGGGTCTGCTTCTCCCAGCAGGAAGATACAAACGTCCTTCAAGAGCAGACACTCTTTTCTCCAAGGAGGTGCTTGTGGTCTTTGTGTTCTCCAAAATGCATACTTCTTCCCAGCCTTCCTTCTCCTTGTTTTCCCAGGGGGTCCCTATCCCACTTGAAAGGGAAAATCTGCTTGCACTTTTGCCCCTGTGAATTCACACACGTGGGTCAGGACCCTTTTCCATCAGGACTTATGGGTTAAAGTCATCCCTCACCCATGACTACAGTAAGCTCCTAACAATATGCTCTTATTTATGGGGCAGCTCCGTATCTCAAGGCCAACAGATGCATAAACTGCCATGTTTGGCCTCCCTTTCTACTAATCTGAGGAAAGCTGCTTTTTCCCCAAGTATAACGATAGAGATTTTTAAAAAAACACTAACAACAATCTGCAAGCAGAGCTCTAACAATATAGATGCTGCTCAGTACTTTGTTAATAAACAAAGATTTTAGCTGCTGGGTAACCATTGCCTGGGGTAAAACTGGAAGCGTGAGGTGGTGAGAGGCAAGAAAATATCTGCCACAGATAAGAGTGATAGGGAATGACCTCAGTCCAATTAAACACAGAAAAGACACCAAAGCAGGAGCTCTCCCTGTGGTTTCCTCTCCTGCCCTCTCCCTGAACCCCAGCCTCATAACAGAGGAAATGCAGCTGGTGTCAGATCAACAGTCCTAAAAATACCTTTCCTCCCCTCTGCCTGGCAGGAGCCGCCTGTAAGCGGAGATGCCCGGGATCGTGGTGTGCTGGCAAGGTCCCAGGAGCTCGCCCCAGTACCTGCGCCTGCGAGCAGGGAAGTGGAGCTGGAGGTGACTGGAGGGCTGATAGTGTTACAGAGGCAGCAGGAGCCAGGTTTTTCCTCCCTGTGACTGTCCCATGGCCAGCAGGAAGCAGGATCCCAGGGAGAGACGGGGAGGGATCTGGTCTTTGGACAGGCTGTAACGCCACTGGACCTGCCTTGTAAACATTAACAGGAGGCCAGAGATAGCTTGCGGCACAGGGAGGGAGCCAAGAGCCCAGCTGTGCACCATGCCCTGCTGCTCCTCGCCCGTTCTGGGGGCCACCCTGCCACAGGTTGGTGACATAGAGCCACATTTGGCTACACGTTCCCTCCACCCAAGCATCACAGTAGGGAAAAATACAATCCAGTTTGCTTCCCAGGACGCAGCAAAGTGCTGTGCTCATCGCTAGACCTGTTTATTCTGTTTTCAACCTGGTGCTGTGCCACAGATGCTTGGCTCAAGACGTTCTGACTCCTATTAGCTTTCCCAGCCTGGCTGCAGTCATCGCAGTACGAGCACGGTGGCACCAGCAGCCGGTCCTGGCAAGCTCCCCTACATTGTCACACTCTGAACGTGGCGGAGCAAGTCATTAAAAACAAAGCCTTGGTGCCACTTGGAGACAGGGCTCCCAGCTCCAGAGGTAATTAGATCCTGGCTATGCAAGGTAGCCGAGCAATTCAATGCAGCTAGAGGGCCATTTGCTTCTGAAACAAAGGCAGCGAGAAGACACAGAGAATAATATCAGCTGTGAAATTCAGCTCCTCGATGAGACTGTGCCAGTGCCACATCCCGTCAGGCTGGTTTTGGACACCTCACAGATACCTGCCACACACAGGTGCGTACCTGTTACATCCACCCCCTGGGATATTAGGGATGTTAAGTGAGCACTGAGCAGAAAATAAACTGAGCAATGAAACCGGTATTCAGGCAGGCAACCTGAAAATGGGGCTTTTCACTTTGCCAGGGGTTTCACTCCAGCTTCAGGCTGCCAGGGCCTGGGCTCCCAGCTCCCAGCCTCTCAGTGCCTCAAGGCACACGGGACAAACCCCCACCTTGGCAGAAGCCCCCAGGGGCCAGGGTGGTCAAAAAGGGCAGGAAAACCTTGCCAGCCCCCCACCAGTGTCTCTGTGGTGCTGGCTGTGCATCCTGGTAAAGGGAAAGAAATCCTTGAGCCCCTTCCCAGGGAGGGAAGCAGCCAGGCTCAGCCTCACCAGTGCACATAAAGCCATGACAAAGGGGTTATTTACGTGATCAACCTCTCTGTACCACCCCCACACCACCCAGGAAGAAAGACCTGTAGAACACGGATATAAATCTAGGCAGGGCAGTACCAAGCCCTTCTGAAAGCTCATCCAGAGGAGTGGGTGACACACGCATAGAGCTCTTGCAGCGGGCTTTGCCGTCGCAGCAGCTCCCACAGTTCTTCAGGACAGATGGCTAGAACAACCTCTGCTCTGTGAGTGGGTGCCCTCAGCCACCGCAGACCTCCCCCCGCGCCCCACTCACCCTGTGGGGCTCCTCCAGGAGCAGGTCTGGCTGCCAGGCACCTGCCTCCGCATCCCCTGCGCCCTCCTCCACCTGCGCCCGCAGGAGACTCCTCCTCTGGGCACCCTCCCAGCCCTGCCCGCCTGCTGGCAGCGGGCCCTGCCTGCACCCCGCTGCACCCCAGGCTTTGCGGGGGCTGGAGCAGCGGGTCGGCTCTTCTCTCCTGCAGAAAAGCCACTGAACTTACCTTTCCAGTCCGCCACACTTGGCACCCACACCCAGAAAGCAAACACGGATAGAAAGCCAGGGTGCAGCCCGACACATGTCCTGTGGCTGCGGGCGAGAGCTCTGCCGGGGTGACAAAGGCAGATTTTCCTGCATTTGGGAATTAATCCTTACCTGGAGGAGAGAGGTGACTAAAAGACAGGTAGCTCGTGGCGCTGGCGAACTTGTGGGTTTGGGGGCAGGCCTTCGATCGAGTTTACTGCGGAGCAAAGTTGAAGGAGCAATTGCTTGTGGTTTAATTTATTGCACTTGGAAAAGTCAGGAAGATAAGTCTGTCCTGGCCCTGAGCATCAAATGGAAGAGATCTCCATGTCGTTTCTTCACCTGCCCCCCTGTGCGGAAATGGTGGCACATAGAACCAGGCAATTAAGCTGGTTAACTTGTAGTTGTCTCCTAGGTGGTCACACTCAGGTCTTCAGGGCATAGTGGTGGTATGTCACCATATCACTGCGGTGGAAGATGTGATTTACATTCAATTTACTAATTAATGTATGGTTTCCACAAGGTGCTGGAGCTACGGACACCATAAGAGCACCAGGATTTGGTAAATACCTCGAATTTTGTGTCAGGAAAGAATCCATACTAGCAAACCAGGATCAACATTAACAAATTCCACATGCCTCTCTCAGCCCTCCTAGACATAAAAAAATAAGTGTAAAAGAGGGAAAATTTGGAGTTCTGACAGATGCAAATCTTTGATTCTTGGAAGCACAGCTCGGAAAATTATTTTTAGATTAAATTTCTTGTCAAGGGCAGCTGCAAGCCTGCAGTGTTTGAAAGTACTTTCAAAAAAAAGTTTCATTTCTCATAATCCCTTAAATACTGTAAATAACCCTTACTTCAGAGAAGAGTTGTTTTGAAATGCATTTTCTGCATTTCTACATTTAGGGGAATTTCTTAGCAACAGAAATGACCCAGCAACTGGATCTATGTGGGGCAGGCACAGGCTCTGTGCTGATCCTGCAGACACCAGCGGGTCTTAACACAACAGAGATCTTCCCTTCCCACAACCTAAATACAAGTCCTGGCCTCTGCCTGCTCTGTCAAGTTTGTAAGTGACAGTACGCTACTTAAACTCGCTTAAAAATTTACTAGCTGGTGTTATTTGTAACAAGAAGAGATAAAAACAAATGTGCTTTCCAAGCAAACAGCAAAAGTTTGTCTATTCAGCATTGCAACAACTCATATGACTTCACCCAACACTTTTTTCCAATGGACTCAGGAAAAACACCCCCGTGTAGACCCCACAAACCCTTCTGTCCCCCCCACTGTCTTCTACAAAAGCTGCTTTGGGAGAGGGATAGCTCCTCGCAGGCAGTTCAAGCTACGTACGTGCTGCCTCTCTGACATGCTGGTACCACATAACTCATAAACAGGTGTTATTCTGTCTTTTTCTCGTGGCTAATTTGGGTTCCTGTCTTCCACCTTGACATCCACTTTCATGAAGACTGCAGAGCATAATTATCTGCATCTCTTTAAAATCAGAGTGAAAGTGGAACATTTTCAGACTGCATAGGAAAGGGACTGACATAAGGACAACAGCAGTCATATAGGAGTCATTTCCTTAAAAACAGGCAAGAAAATCTTTCCTATTATGCAATTACTGTTGATTTGTTACTGTGGCTTGTATTTCAATTGAAAGTGACTTTCACAGAGCGAAAAAAGAAAACAGGTAAAATTAGACTCGTCAATGTTTCTTTTATTCACTCTGCACTGGGCGTTTCCCCTTTGCGGTGCAGAGTAGCTACAGAGCTTGGCATCTATTGCTCCACAGGACACAAACGCAGAGCCGGGCCCTTTCCCAAATACACATCCCACCCAAGGTCATAAAAAGCACAGTTCTCCTGAACGCTGAGACAATTGCTCTCGTCTCATTGCTGACTATATGGACTGCAAACCTGTCACAGCAACAAACCCACAAACGTTCTACACAGTAGAGAAAAAATTCATGAAATTCCTCATTAGGTCCAAAAACCAGCACAAAGACATTCCATCATTTTCATTTTTTGTCCTTTTAAATAAACGGTGATGAGTCATGGACTCAAGATCATTTCCTTGAATCCAGATGGCACAACTTCACCACACTTGGCAACTTCGGATCACTTCCCGTAGAGCTTGTATTCCTTCCATGGTCTTGTCCTTTAAAGCCATGGCAAGAAGAACAGGTTTGTTCCCAGCTTCTTGAGAGACAAACGCCACCAGGTTTTTGGCACAAACATGGACGAGGGGCTGAAAAGCAAACATACAGATGTACTATTCTTACAGCTGCGAGAACCCTCCCACGCAAGTTTGGCGAGGAAGAGTCCTGCGATAGCACAGAGCATGTCAAGAACCTGTCAACAGCGGTTCCAGTATGACTGGGAACAGCCATGCCATGTGGCTGCTCAGCAATGCCAACCCATGGTTTGGGGAACTTCAGGAAGCACTTTCTCAATCAGCTTAAAAGGGAGGAGTTTGGATCCGTGAGTGACAGCCACTCAAACCATCAAGAAACAGCTTAATCAGAGCTATACTCTCCATTGAGTTTTGCACTGTTTTGGAAAACCTGGGAAGTTGGTTCGGAGAACCTTTCCTTCTGCTAATCCTCCCACCCAAACTATGTCACCAAATACCAAATTATGTGAAATAGCACTGATCAAAACGCTTCTATTTCCATCGTAACCAGATTCCTGAAGAAGTCTCCAAGTACAATTTCCTTTTAAAAACTTGCCGCTGAAGTGGGTATGTTTTGCTGACAAGCTCTGGAAAAATAGTTACTTTTGCAATTCCTAGAGGCACACACACAGTTACATACACAGGTTTTGGATGCCATGTGTAAAAGACATGTTTGTTATAGTTTTAATAGAATAATGAAAACCAGAAATAAGCACTGAGGCTGAAGAAGGGAAGAAAAGGGGTATAATCTTCTTAATGAGATTTCTGTAACATGAATATACTAGAATAGCACACACTATTTCTGTTGGGAGGGACCTACAACACTCATCTAATCCCACTGTCTGACCAATTCAGGACTGACTAAGTCAGAGCAAGTCATTCAGGGCATTGTCTAAGTACCTCTTAAACACTGACAGGCTTGGGGCATTGATCACCTCTCTAGGAAGCCTGTTCCAGTGTCTGACCACCCTCTTGGAAAAAATGTCCAGTTTAAACCTCCCCTGGCACAGCTCTGAACCATTCAGCTTGTCTAGGTTTTGTGTACACTCAGAATTATGTATTTATCATAAGGATGAGTTTGTTTGATTTTAACTACCAGTGTGGTTTGGAAGCGTGCACCATCCCGAATGAAGTTAATGGTGACAAGCAGGAAGGCAGCAAATTATCAAAAGCCTTTTCTTAAAGTTTAGGTTGATTACACTGGTAAAATTATTTAAAACCACAAAGTAAACAAAGGTACTTCCCATTTCCAAATAAAACTCAAACCCAGCTTGGGAGTGGAGCTAGTCAGCACTGGCAGCCATCACACCACAGAAAGCAAAGCCACCTTCCACCCAGAGAAGGAAGACCTACTGCTGAACAATGAGAACTTGTGTGGCTAGAATTTTTCCAGTTAAGGTTAGCAAGTAATATTTGATAGCTCCAGCCCTGATGGAAAGCCTCATAATCTTGTAGCTCTGTAACTTTCTGTTTTAATGCTTGACTAGTTGACGCTTTGCGAAATACATTTTCTTCTGCTTTCTCTCCAGCTTTGTGAAACGGTCGATAAAAACTCATTTTGTTGAGGCAAAACAAATTAAACTTTATCAAGGGAAGGTGCTGGCAGGCACACTCGTGAGAGGGCAACTGAAGTCCATTACGGGGCTGCCACAGATTGGGGCGGGGGTGAAAAAAAGGACTTCAAAACAAACTCACTGGAACAGACACCCCAAAAAAGGTTATCAAAGGCTGCACAGTTGATCTTGCAACCCTTAAATCAACAGAAGCTTTATCAAACCTTCCATAACCACGGCAAAGCAATCCATATACCTCAGGACACAAAATAACAGATCCCCAAACCACTCACAGTTAGTTAAATATTTCCGATGTCAAAGAGCAGATGAGCACGCATACTTTTCTGGTGAACCCCTCTTTCCTCAGAAGAGATTTTAACATTAATCTTACCACTGTGCAAACACCACTTACTTGCTGTGATTCATCAACTCCTTGGCACATCACACCGCTCCACCTACCCCATTTCCCCCCTCATCCTTGCTGCCTGTGCACTGTGCACCCAGCTCTCACCTCATCCTTGCCCAAGAGCACCTTCGTGGTGAGCGAGGGCCTGCCCACGTTGTCACCGATCGTGTTGGGGTCCACGTAGACGATGGTACCCAGCTTGCCGTACTGGGTGACCACCACGAGGATGGAGTTGGAAAATGCCGTGCACACCACCTCAGTGGGGACCCCGCACACCACCGCCTCGCGCTGCTTGGACGTCACGATGGGATTCGCTTCCATTGCTGTGGGGAAAAAAAACCCCAAAACAATGTTAGATTAGAAACACAGAGCAGGGGGTATAAAAAGCCCAGCTTCTTCCCTCTGTTTATGCTCCAACAGGTACAGCTGGGCTGGATGGTCTGAAAGGTCTTTTCCAACCTAGTGATTCCATGATTCTATGACTTGGAATCAGAGAGTCACAGAATGGTTTGGGTTGGAAGTGACCTTAAAGATCATCAAGTTCCAATCCCCCTGCCATGGGCAGTGTCACCTCGCACCAGACCAAGCTGCTTAAACTCTCATCCACCCCAGCCTTGAGCACCTCCAGGGACAGGACACCCACAGCTTCTCTGGGCAACCTAATGCCCAGGTTAAGCAGACTTTGGAGCACCTGGAGGTGCGTGTGGCTGGGCAGGGGCACCCGGTCCCTGAATAGGCTCATAGAATAGTTTGAGTTGGAAGGGACCTTAAAGCCCACCCAGTTCCAGTCCCCCTGCCCTAAGCAGGGATACCTCCCACTGGATCAGGGGC